>VDFB02218904.1:8493-138119 GCA_007258455.2 Sequoia sempervirens
TGCACATGGATAACACTTTTGGCTCGTGAGGAAGATATTTTTATGTCATTGCAATGAATGAAATATGCCTTTTGAAAGGCAGGTGTATCTTCTTCAACATATAGAATGATTTTTTTCCTTATGTGCTTTCCCCCCACTTTCAAAGGTGAAAATATAACCGTCTAGGGAATTTTGAAATTAAAATGAAATGTATGTCAAATATAAATATGACTTTAATTATAATTTGGCTTGATGCTTGTTGCTCCCATGTTTCTATAAATGAGAATTCAAGGCCAATTACATGGGTCTTTTGATGGTGAAGCAATTTTGCGCTCATGTGAGTAATTTTGTAATTCAAGCACAACAAAATAGAATATTGTCCAGTCTTAGGTATGCATTCTAGTTTGTAATGAGCATAATGGTTTTACAATAGCAATTACATATAAATGACAATTGCAAATTCTAGATCAAATTTTGTCCTATGTATTTTGTCTCTCAAATTATGAATGAAATGATTAAAGATCTTTTATTTGTCTTCAATCGCTTTGGTTGAATGAATGGTTTTATTTTTGCTTTAGTTCAAAGAACTGATTAAATACTTTAATAAGATCATAGGTTTGTGAGATGAAATTCAAGGATCAATAAGAAGTTTTTTCTTCCGGATACCTCGAGTTGTGTATTACAAAGCAATATATCAATAGTCTATAAATGTGTGTTTTCATTGCTAATGTATTACAATTTGTTATAAATATGAGTTTGTCACCCATAGATAAAGCACTAGTCTATTAATTTGGTTATCCTATATGTAAGTGAGCTTTCCCGTACTTGACAAAGAACACAAATCTTAATGAAAATCTCTGACACACCTATAATTGCAGTAAAGTAGTAAGAGGTTTCACTCATTCTTTGCTTTAGGTAACAATTCTTTAAAGGGTTAGCCAAATCCTTAAAAGATTTTATCTATTTGCATCTGATAGGAATGTATCTATTTGTTTTAATGTTCATGATAAAATGGCACAAGAGTATGAAATCAACATTGTTGGGATCACCCTCCTGGGTTTCATAGAGCTCGAAGAGTAGAAGTAAAGGCTTAGAAATCCTTTACTTGTTTGTTGGCCAATCCTTACCTTTGCTAATTATTGAATTATGAAAAATTCATAGGCAAATGGTGAGATTATGTTTGATTCTAAAAAAAATAACCAACAAACCTTATTGTCAAGAATTTATATTGTTTTTTTAATTGCAATAACTACAAAAAATAATTGTTACACATTATGATTTTTGTATACACCTAAAATCGGTCATGACATCTAATTAATTAAATACTAGTTATTTAAATAATATTTCAACTATGTATAAATAAATTCTCAATTTATTTATATTGTTCACCCTTCTTTAATTCTCCAAATCTATGGAAGGAAAGCTTAGGTGTGGAACAAACTCTCCTAATGTCAAAACCTCAAGGAAGAATGCAGATATGACTTTAAATTTTACAATTACAGTTCATTAAGATACACATGAAAGGATTAAAAGAATAGAGAAATAAACATACACAATTGGACACCAGATTTACGTGGGAAAACCCTTACGGGAGAAAAACCCACCACACCAAGAAAAGCCTCTTTGTATTACAGTAAAGAAAATTACATATAGAGTTCAGACTTAACTTTCTGATGTCAATTTACAGTAGCAACATTTCCTTGATCAACCTTATACATAATAGCTCTCAAAAACATCCAATGAATTCACTCAGAACAATTTGTGTTCAATTGAGCAACACTTCGTTATCTCACCGAACTATTCATCATCATACGCCATTTCCCAACATAGTCTTTTTTGCTCACAGTCTATTCATCTCCCTCACAGGAACGGTCACAACAGTCCAACTGCTAGCGGTTCACATTCTGTTTCTCTGATTGGTTGAAAACATACCACATAGGATAGACAGTCGATCAAGGCGTTCAAACTATATCGCATGTTGGTGAGACACTAGGCCGTGTCTCCCCAATGCCACAATGCCCGACTGTCGTTATCTACCAGAGTCACCACCATCGACAAGAGTCATATTGAGTTCAAACCTGTCTCCCAGAATCACTCTATCTCTAAGATATCACATCAATATCCATTGCAAAACCATCGGCCAGATCATCGCTATTGGCAAGAGGTCATACCGAACACAAATCCATCTTGTGTAGATCTATTGGCAAGAGTTTTGCTATCGCTAAGAATCTCATAGAAATTTATGTCATACCGATGTTCATCGTGTAAAGTTGTTGGCGAGACAAGTGCTATCGGCAAGAGCTCATATCGAAAACATACCCGTCGGTGAGACAAACAATATTTCTAAGTCTTCACATTGATGTTCAACTCATGTACCTCTATCAGCGAGACATCATACCGAGCATAGAACAGTCAGAGAGAGAAACGCTATCACCAAGAGGTCACATCAAATGCACCAGCCTGTCGGCAAGAGTTCTTATCGAATGCAAACATGTCAGCCAAGAGTCTCCCTGATGTCATCCGTCGCCTATGTGTAAAACCTTGGCGAGACATATTATGTCAGAATGAGTCATTCTGAAAGTTCATTCCTCTCCCCGATGTCCATTAGGAACCAACTTGTCAGCAAGAGATCTGCCTAGGCGGAAAGAGTTAGAATTTTCACAGTGATCAAAATGGCTTGCCGATGACTCCTATCGGCAAGACAGAAACAAAGTCTCGGCAATCTGAGCACTTCAAACATTTAGAACACAGTTGCTAGTTGGTAAGACATTCAAAGAGTCTCACCAACTTTTCCCTTACAGGAGTTTCATGTCAGTAAGCTTCAGGCACGTTTTACAATAATCTCCCACTTGACGAAGATCTTACTGAAATCTCCAAAGCACAACAAAACTACTAAAATTCATGGGCACTAAGGCCCATCGAACTGGCACACCACCTAAACTTATCTATGCTCACTAGTTTTGTCGTTGCATCTGCAACATTTTCCAAAGTATCCACTTTTTCTAAAGAGACCTTTCCATCCTCCACCATATCTCGTACAAAATGATACTGCACATCAATATGTTTCGTCCTGGCATGGAAAGTAGGACTTTTTGCCAAACAAATAGCACTCTGACTGTCACAGTAAATTGTAATAATCCCTGCATCAAACCCAATGTTAGAACACAAAAATTTTAACCAAATTGCCTCTTTACAAGTGTGTGTTGCTGACATGTATTCTGCCTCTGTAGTGGACAAAGCGACTACAGCCTGCCACTTACTCATCCAACTAACTGCACCACCATTCATCATGAAAATATATCCACTGGTGGATCTTTTGCTATCAATGTCCCCTGGTCAATCAGAATCCACATAGCCTCGAATGCTGAGAGTCCTCTATGATTCAACCAAATTACCATGGTAACACAAAGCATATTTTGAAGTGCCCTTTAGATGTATAAACACTCTTTTCATAGCATCCCAATGTGTCCTAGGATTTTCCATATAACGACTAAGTACTCCCACTGCTTGGGCAATATTTGGCCTTGTACAGACCATTGCATACATTAAACTGCCAACTACAGTAGCATAAGACACTCTGGTCATGTCCTCTATCTCAGTAGGAGATTTTGGACAGTCTTCAATAGATAGCTTTGTTCCCTGCAAGACTGGAACAACTAGCTGCTTGCAATCATTCATACAAAATCTCTCCATAACAATATTAATACACTTACTCTGACTGAGCCAAAGTTTTCTACTCTTCCTGTCCCTGGTTATTTCCATTCCTAGAATATACTTGGCTGCACCAAGATCTTTCATTTTGAACTTTGCAGACAACTGAGATTTTAGATCAAAAATCATTAACTTACTATTGCCTATGAACAACATATCATCAACATAGAGAGCAATAATAAGAACACAATTATTTTCAGCTTTGTAGTACACACAATGATCAAATTTTGATCTTACAAATCCCAATGACAAAACAAAAGTGTCAAACTTTTGGTACCACATTCTAGGAGATTGTTTTAATCCATACAGAGATTTTTTCAACTTCCAACCAGTTTTTCTTTACCTTTTTCCACAAAGTGTTCAGGCTAGGACATATAAATTTCTTCTTTAAGGTCACCATAAAGAAATGTTGTCTTCACATCCATTTGTTCAAACTCTAAGTCATACGTTGCTGCAAGTGACAAAACAAATTTGATAGACGTTAGCTTAGCTACAGGAGAAAAAATTTCTCCATAATCAATTCCCTCTACTTGGGAATAACCCTTCGCAACCAATCTCACCTTATACTTTTCCACACTGCCATCCAGACCTATTTTCTTTTGAAATACCCATTTGCAGCCAACAACTTTTCTGCCTTCAGGCAAGGGCACCAAACTCCAAGTATCATTCTTTTCTAATGATGCCATTTCTTCATTAATGGCTTCCAACCAAGAGTTTGAATTAGACATTCTAAATGCCTCTTTCACAGTCTTAGGCTCATCAGTGCTAGAAATTAAAGCATAGGAACAATTAGAATCTAACAAAGAAAACCCATACCTATCAGGTTGCTTTCTTTCACGTGTTGATCTCCTCATAGGCTGAGGCTGAGGTTGTTCTTCTTTAGAACTTTCAGAACTGCTTGAGCTCTCCTCAGTTTTAGGTACATTTTGAATTTTGAATTCCTCTTTATCTGGTGTCAGAGGAATTTCAATTACATCCTTTTTATTTTCTGATTTTGTCTCTGACTGTACATCCAAAGTAGAAGGCTTCAGCTCATGAAGAATAACACTTCTATTGTATAGAACCTTCTTCGTATCAGAATTCCAAAGCTTGTATCCTTTTATGCCAACACTATAACCAATAAAAATACATTTAACAGCCTTGTTTTCCAATTTAGATCTTTTTTCATTCGGCACATATGCATATGCCTCACAACCAAAGACACAAATGTGTGTCTCGAGGCTATTTTCCAAACCGTAGCTGAGGTGTTTGGTGGTAGGGCGGTTTGTGAGCTAATGTTGGTAACAGTGAATGCTCAAACCAGCCTTTATACTTCGCCATGCTCTTCCATCAACTGTCTGTTAGACCTTTCAACAACTCCATTTTGTTGTGGAGTATAAATTATAGTTTTGTCTTTTAATCCCATGATCTTTCACAGTACCTTTCAAACTCCTTCAGGTAAAGTAGTGCCATTTCCGGTCCTTAGACATTTTATTTTCTTCTAGTCTGATTTTCCACAAGGTTTTGGAATTCCTTAAGCAGCTAAACACTTCTAATTTGCTTTTCAAAAATAAACAAATGCTCTTCTTGAATAATCATCCAATGAAGCGATACATAATATCTTGATTTGAACAAAGAAGGAACATTTACTAGACAAAAAACATCAGGAAATGTAGCATGTAATCAAAATCGTGTGAAGATTTGTGAGGACTGGGTAGGTAAATCACGATTGTTGTTTACCATATATACAATGTTCACAAAACTCAAATTCGAGGTTACAATCATCAAGCCCTTCAACTAGGTTTTTATTCTTCAAGGTTTTAAAACCTTTTTCACCAATGTGGCCTAGCCTATGATGCTAGAGCATAGTCTTTTCTGCTAGAAGTTTAACTTCCATAGAGTTTTCACTATTAGGAAATTTTTCCTCTTTTTCTCTATGAGTAGCTTCCTGTGACTTTACAGGGACACTATTGCATTGCACAACATGTGCATCCAACTTATACAAGGTACCAATACGAGCACCCCTAGCTAGCACCATTGAGCCTCTATTCATCTTGCAGTCATTTCCAGAGAACGTGACTTGCACTCCAATATCATTCAACTTACTAACAGAAAGTAGATTTCGAGCCAGACCTGGTATATGCATTACATATTTGATTCCCTTCACTCTTCCATCATGGAATTGAATTTTGACTCTTCCACAACCAACTATTTCCAGAGATGAATAAAACTGCTAAATACCTTCTACCGTATTATTTTCATGCTTAGTGGGCAGTCTCTATGAGATGTCATGTGGAAAGATGCTCGAGAATCAATCAATAGGACATCATCCCCATTCCTAATATAATTTCACCCAATGAAAGCATTATGCATCACTCAGGAAGAATATTGTCGGAAGGAGCCCTTCTTCTTCACTCTCCTCTTTACAATCCTTCGGACCTTGACCGGGTTGCCCACAATTCCAACACTTCACCTTCGACTTCTTGCCAGGAGACTTTGTTCTCCCTTCTGATTTCCTTCTTCTTGCCTTTTTCTTTCGATCTACCTCTAACAACAAGAGCCTCCTTCGCCATCTCAGAAGATTTTCTTCTCATCTCTTCTGATAACAAAGTATCAACGACATCTTCCATCTTAAAAGTGGATGTCGTACTCCCAATAGCCATCACCAAGTGATCCCAAGAATCTGGCAAAGAACATAACAACAACATACAACGATCTTCATTAATCTTCACACCCACAGATGCTAACTGAGCAATCAACATGTTGAAAGCATTCAAGTGATCAACAACAGATGCTCCTTCCTGCATTTTAAAAGAGTACAACTTCTTCTTCAAGAACAACTTATTCACCAAGGACTTTCCCTGATAAATAGCTCCCAATCTCTTCCACAAAGAGGATGTTGTCGTTTCTTCATGAACATTTAGAAGAACAGAGTCTGCTAAACAGAGCCTTATCAGCCCCTTTGATTTTTGATTTGCAAGTTCCCAATCCTCTTGCTTCATGCCTGTAGGCTTCATTCCAGACACAACAAGCCAAAGATCACCATCAACCAATAGATCTTCCATTTTAAGTTTTCACAACTCAAAATTGCTGCCATTGAATTTCTCAATTTCAATCTTTCTTGACATGCTTTCCATCTTAATCTGTAATTCGAATTACCAAACTTCTACAAGACTTCCACTGAATAGAATCGACACAAAAAACCCAATGTACCCACAAGGATAACACAACTAGCCAGGCTCTGATACCACTTGGAAGGAAAGCTTAGGTGCAGAACTCTCCTAACGTCAAAACCTCAGGGAAGAATGCAGATATGACTTTAAATTTTACAATTACAGTTCATTAAGATACACATGAAAGGATTAACAGAATAGAGAAATAAACATACACAATTGGACACCAGATTTACATGGGAAAACCCTTACGGGAGAAAAACCCACCACACCAAGAAAAGCCTCTTTGTATTACAGTAAAGAAAATTACATACAAAGTTCAGACTTAACTTTCTGATGTCAATTTATAGCAGCAACATTTCCTTGATCAACCTTGTACAGAATAGCTCTCAGAAACATCCAATGAATTCACTCAAAACAATTCGTGTTCAATCGAGCAACACTTTGTTATCTCACCGAATTGTTCATCATCATACGCCGTGTCTCCCTGATGCCACAATGCCCAACTATCGTCATTGGCCAGAGTCACCACCATCGGAAAGAGTCATATCAAGTTCAAACCTATTGCCCAAACTCACTCTATCACTAAGACATCACATCGATATCCACTACAGAACCATCGGCCAGACCATCACTATCGGCAAGAGGTCATACGAAACACAAATCCATCTTGTGCAGATCTATTGACAAGAGTTTCACTATCGCTAAGAGTCTCATAGAACTTTATGTCATACCGATGTTCATCGTGCAAAGCTATCGGTGAGACAAGTGCTATCGGCAAGATCTCATACCGAAAACATACCCGTCGGCGAGACAAACAATATCGCTAAGACTTCACACTAATGTTCAACTCATGTAGCTCTATCGGTGAGACCATCGCTATCGATGAGACATCATACCAAGCATAGAATAGTCGGAGAGAGAAACGCTATTGCCAAGAGGTCACATCGAATGCACTAGCCTGTTGGCAAGACCACATCCATCGACAAGAGTTCTTACCGAATACAAACCTGTCAGCCAAGAGTCTCCCCGATGTCATCCGTCGCCTATGTGTAAAACCTCAGCGAGACATACTTTGTCGAAATGAGTCATTCCAAAAGTTCATTCCTCTCCCCAATGTCCAATAGGAACCAACTTGTCGGCAAGAGATCTGCTCGGGCAGAAAGAGTTAGAACTTTCATAGCGATCAAAATGTCTTGCCGATGACTTCCGTCAGCAAGACAGAAACAAAGTCTCGATGATCTGAGCACTTCAGACGTTTAGAACACAACTGCTAGTCGGTAAGACATTCAAAGAGTCTCATCGACTTTTCCCCTACATGAGTTTCATGTCAGTAAGCTTGAGGCACGTTTTCCAACAATCTAAAATTATATTCTTCTAATTTAATTAAATAAACAAATTTCCATAAGCTTGTTTGATTTAATTAAGTTTCACTAATCTCGATTAGGAATTCAAGCACATGTCTACAAATTTTTGTGCCACCTCACCAAGGTCACATGAAATTAAATAATTCTAATTTTTAAATTAGAATTATCTTCAACTAATTTTGAACACATGGCTTATTCTTCACACATATCTTCAACCAATTTTCAAACACATGGTCTTTTCTTCCCACACTTGATTCTTCCATCCATTTGGCATGTTGCCTATTGGTCAAGAGATTCCTCCATCCATTTGGAATGTTGTCTTTGGTCAAGGGGACAACTTGTTGATTCTCTTCATCTTCATTGTTCATCCTTCTTGTTTGAATCTAGACTGTCGATCATTGCCACCTCACAAGATGCTTGGAAAAGGCTATAAATACAACCCTTTGGCATTGTATTTTGCATCCACATTTGAATAGAGTTATCATGCAGGAATATCATTTGAGCATTGGAGCATTTTGGAGTCTTATAGTTACATTTCATATCATGTTTTGCATCATAGTTAAATCTTAGTATAATACTTTGCTTCATAGTTAAATCTTAGAATAATACTTTGCTTCATAGTTTCATTTTATGTCATCCTTTGCATCATAGTTACATTTTAGATTAGCATATTCATAGTTAGCATCTGAGCATATGGAGTATCATCCTAGTGCAATACCATAGTATCTACCTCGAATCATCTAACACCATCATCCACTCATCATAGAGTTTTATGTAGGAATTTAATTGGCTTGCATGTTGAATGTTTTCTCGTTTCTCAAGTTGTCATTTTAACAACCATAGTGCATAAAGAAATATGAGGGCCAAATGGTTTAATAAATCCTTGGGAATAGAGGACAATGAGACGTTCTTAAAAGATTTGTTTAGCTACAAAATAAAGTAGTTTACTTATTTCAAATCTTTGATATAATTCGTTTCATTAAGGTTTGTGTTGATTTACTAACAATTTCCACATTCCACACACACATAATTTTAGTTCAATAACATTTGATTTCAATGCATAAGAACAACATAAATTTCAAAAGAGAATCTATTGTCAAGCTCATTTTGCAAAAGCTCAATATTACTTACAAAAAAGTTTAGAAAATGATGGTCAAAATAAATACCATGCATAAGATGCACCAAAAGAATCTATACTACCAAACTAGGTAAACAATCTTGAGATAAAAATACTATTATATGACAATGGAAATATATATATATCCCTTATCATATTATAAATTGTGCTATGTGCCTATATATAACAAGCATAAAAAATTGAAATATCTTTCAACATTGAAAAATATTTACCACTTCTCCAACAAATATATATATATATATCCACCGCACCTTAAAAATCCTTAAAAATAGAGGATAGTACTAGATATAACGTATTACTTGTATTAAGAAACATTGAAATAGAAGGTTTAGGGTCAAAGAATTAAGATTACAATCAAAGATGACACCTTCCCCATTCATTTTTATAGTAAATATTTAAATAAATTGAACCACTATTTATTTTGATACTTCCTACGTGGGAGAAAGTCACATTTCTAATATCAACATATATAATAACAGGTTGACTATGTATAAGATGATGAGAGACTTGGACTATTGATGTTTCAACAAGGTTTGTATAAATTATTAAAAAAAATAGTCTTATTGTGAGTAGACACCTATCCATTTTAAAAACATGAAAATACTGTTTTGAATAATTGATTACCAACGATGATAACAATATTAAAACCGATCTCAATTAATGATTACACCATTCAATATTTTTTTATGATGAACATTTGTTTTTCATATGAAACTATAAAAAATTATAATATGTTTAGTTTTAGGTATGGTGAAATTATTATTATTTTTGGTAGAAAGTTAATGTGAGATGGTAACACATAGGTAGTTATCATGGTTTTATAAGAATAATAAATTATAGGTATTAAAATATGGTTTCAAGGAATATCTATATGTCAAGTTTTGAGTGAAAGTCTATATCAAGATATTTTAGTATTTTTATATTTCATATTATTTGTCATTTTTTTAAGTTTCATTTAAATTTTGAAAAATTTATATATTAGAGTTTAATTATTTTGAAGTTTAATAATATTATTTGGTTACAAAATCTTAACCTCAAAATATTAGGAGTCAAATTATTTTTTTTATAAAATTCATACATTAGGTTTAAAAAAAATTGTCATCATATATTAAGTTTAATTGAAATCCTCATCCATTTTTTTCAAGTTCTTCATTATTACTCTTGATCTCATGTGAACAAATTTTGGACCCAAAAAAGTTTTATCACAATTTAATTAGAGAATGATGGTTGATAGGTGGCATGTAGCACATATTGTAGTTCAACTAAAATCATGCCATGTGGTTTATTGGAAGGTTGTTGATCTAATATGAGCCACAATTATGTCTAAATCCAAAAAGTTTAATGCACTTAAATTTAAAGGAGCTTCATATCTAGTTTTCCTTCAAAGTGGTCATTCACCAAAAATTTAAATTTTTGAGCTTCAAATCCAAAAAATTATATATATAAATTCATAATCGAGTTTACATCTGCATTATACATCATAATAAAATAAGGAAAGTTAAAGGATTTTTAGCTCCAAGATAGAAAATACCTAAAATATATAAAATCAAGTGTAGAAAATTTGAAGCCTGAATGTGACAAGATCATTACACTTGACATAGTAAATAATATAAGATCTTGCTACTTGGTACTTGGGTTACCTCGAGTTATGCTTATTTAACACCTCAAGAGTATAAAGGAAAGTCAAATCTAAAATATTTATACACTAGGATTTTAAGATAGGTTTTTTTTCCCCTAGTTGTCGTAAGATGGATTTGATTCCAAAAAAATTACATCAAGGTTTAAGAAAGGGTTACTTTCCGCTTGGTTGTCGTAAGATGGACTTAATTCCAAAAACATTAGATCAAGATTTTAAGGGTTATTTTCCCCTTGGTTGTCATAATATGGATTTTATTCCAAAAATATATTGAAACATTTTAAAGAATTTGGGGTTGAAGTGAGTTGGAAGTTAATAATTGGAAAGGTAATGCAAATCATGTTAGGTAGAGAAAGTCCCGAGATCTATAAAATTGATAAAATGTTTTTATTTGACATTAGTACACATGGCCTCAAGGTTATGAAATCTAGAGAATTTAAGAAAATATAGATTTGAAATTTTATATATCAGAGAAAATAAAACCAAGGAAATATAAAGAAACTAGATGCAAAATTTTACATTTTGCTAAATTTAAATAAATTTTACACTGAATTTTCTTGCACAACTTTGATGTTAGTTTTATGTTTAATTTGCTCTAATATATAAATCAACATGATATTACTAGGAATCTAGTTTATTTAGCTTTGGATCTAAATCACTCATCAAATGAAAATAACACTAGATTGTAAAATTTGAGTTCCAAGGGTGATAGATGTGATAAATTATAAAATTATTAATTCTTGGTTCACCCCTAAGTTTTGAGTGATGTATACTTATGGCACCCTCTTAAAATCCTAAATGATGTGAGAGAAATGATGTGATAGTTGTGGATTAACTAATAGATCTCATAGAAAAACAAATACTCATTAATAGACTTTAGGTTTGTAAGCTCAAGTTAAACTTATTATCACAAGAGTCTAGATTTGAATTTGTCTTGTGATATCAGTGAATCCTCAAGTGTATATGCCTTGCATGAATGCTTGTATTTATATTTTGGATACTATACTTCTTGATAAAAAAAATTAATTACCATTGTTGTATCATATTGATGATGTTTTGTATTGGAATATTTTATTCAACTATGTATTTTGATATGCATTCATTATGACTATGAATGTGTGTAAACTATTAATTATTTTGGCTTCAAATTTTTCACTATTTCAGTTATCTGTGATTGATTGTGTTATCTAGCTCAACACTATATTTATTATTGATTATCAATGTTTGCATCTATGTTTAGAACCATGTAGCTTTTAAATGATTATTAGTTGATGCAATATTGATGACTATTTCACTTATATTATATCGCATTGAGTGTCTTTAATGTGTTTTAGATATCTTGTATGGAGCAGTCATGCTTAATATTTTATTGTGTAAGAATAGGTTTTAGCCCTAATAGTGGTTATTTGGGATAGTTCAATTTGGGAAAATATGTGAAATTTATCTTTTGATATTTGTAATGTATGAGAGGTAAATTGATTCAAGTTTACTCTCACAATTAATTCTTTCCTCACACTCACCCAATACAAATTACACCAAAAATTAGAAGTTTTATCTTTGTAACTTTTGCATAGCTAGGTTGCAATTTACAACCAACAAACTCCTTCATTCCGAACTTAAAATTCAATAGGAAATCACCACCCACTTTTTTTTGTGAATATTTATTTTAATCTTTCAATTAATATAGATTAATGCCAATTCATAAAAAAAAAAACAACAAGAAATTACATTCAACCACAAGGTTTGTGGGCTGCTACATGCCCTTTCAGATGCATACAAAAATAAAAAATAAAAATGGATTTATCTTCACCAAAATCCAAGGTTGCAACACAACCTTTCACCTGCAACACAACCACACACTTACATACAACATCAAATGGTTGTGGGCTGTTACATGCCCTTGGAAATGTATTAAAAAATAGAAATGAACATCAAATTATTGCCTCAACAATCAAAGGTTAGCTCTCAACCTTCACACCTGCAAACAACACAACTACAACAATGCAACTTCACACATCAATCTTTGCAACTTCGAAAGATATGAAATCAACTACACACCCTTGAAATCTGCCATCATCAACAACTCTCTGGAGATATGCTACGCCTAGTCTCTCCTATTTCCCTTCTTTGGAAAGACTAACTCCAAAATGAGATGAATTTTACTTTTATCTTCTTATGTTTTCTTGTAATGACATTTCCAATGCATTTTATTTACATTTTGTTTGCATTCCAAAACCCCCCAAGAAAATCAACGCCCCTCCAAGAAGGGAAAATAAAATATAATTTAATATTCACTCTTGAATAAAATATGCATTGTAATCTTCCAAACTTAGGCCAAAATACAATATGGCTTTAAAATGGCTTTAATGCTTTCACAAATAAAGCAAAAAAGCAGATTCCTCAACCTAGGCGCCCACCTTTTGGGTTCCTATTTTTTAGGAGCTGTGGAAATTTAAAATGTGAGTTACAAATGGATTTAAGGACCCCAATAAACCCACACCATAAATTGCATTTTTATTTCTTTTTCAGTTTTAAAGCATATTCTCCATGATTTCGCTTCACCACTTTGACCCAATTTGAAATCAAATCCAAATTAAAATTTCCCACATCACAAAATATTTAATTTCACACCAAAATATGAATAATTTCAATAATCAAACATGAAATCCAACACACCAAAATTGAAAAAATTCAAAAATAAAACCTTCAAGTTGACATAGGATTGCACTGAGCCATGGATGCTCCTGCATCAATTTGAAAAACCAAGACCCAAATCAAAGTCAATTCTAGATCCAGTTGTTGTGAATAAACAAATAATGTGTGTTTTTATTTATGTATTTATTTCATCTTCTAGTTTCCTCGTGAATTTAACTAATTCACGCATTTAACTATACTAGAATATTTCCAATTACATATATGTAATATGTTAAAGTTAAGTATTTAATTATTATCATGAAAAGGTTCTATGTGTTTGAATGTTGTGATATTTTAAAATGTTGAAAATTAAAAAAATGTTAGGGGTTTATGCCTTGTCTAATTAATCAAAATTAATGTGTTTTTGATTAGAGGTAAAAAATGGGTTTTGAAGGAGTCCAAAACTCGTTACAAAAAAGAGTAGTTGAAAGTAAAGAAAACTACATAAAGCATAAATCATCCCATACACAGCACACCATTAGCGAGACAAGATCCAAAAAGGAGGGACACAAACAACAACAATACATATTCTTCAGGATATCAACAGCCTATGCATTGCTCGCCACAACCTTCTAACCGTCATCCATGACATCAGTAAATCTTTAACAGGAGCCCCAACCTGAACCTTGTTCTTGTTTTGCGTTCTAGCCCCAGGCCCACCCACATTCACCTCACTAATCAAAACATTATTCTTATCACCACCCTTACCAACATAAACCTCTTCCTCCATAAACTTACCACCAACACCAGTCTCTTCAGCATGAGAAATGTCCTTGCGTTTCTTGGCATTGTCAAAAGGAGAGGTAATTCCAGCAAACTCAAAATTAATGACATATTTATTCCCCTCCCCACCCTTCTCCAGGTTAGCAAAAATCCTCTCCATTTGATCCTACAGGGTGAGAATTATTTCTTCAAGATTTTGCTTCATCTTCAATGTTTCATCTGCCACAATTTTCAAAGAGTCAAACAGTTCATCAATATGGTTTTGAACTGAAGAATTTTCAGCTTTACTCATCACACCCTAAACTTTAACATTGATCATGTTAAGTTCATTGAACACCCACTTAAACAATTTGCAAAAAACAATGGAACCCTCTCTAGCAATTCCTGGAACATTAGAAATGTCTTCCCTATCAAAGTTGAAAACACCCTTACCCATAGCATCATCCTCCTAAGAGGAGCTTACCTTGTCCTAACTAGCAAAGACATCCTTACCCTTCCTAGCAGCAACCAACATTTTAATTTTTTGAATGGAGTTTGTAATCTCCTCAGCTACATCATTCCTTTTCTTCTGCAAGCCCAAGTCCACAACCAGGGAATCTACAACACCCTTCCCACCCACCATCTTGAGGGGAGAGTTAGCTTGCATCTCAAGAAATTGGCTCACAGACCTTACAACCAGTTTCTTGTTACATCCCTCCTCCAACTCCTTCTTATGCTTTGTCCCCAAAATAGGGCAGCAAAGATACCTCACCAACCAATTCAATCTTCTCCTTCAGTCATCTACTTGGCATATCAGCAGCCAAATCCTTGTTGTAGGTCTCATAACCCTTAGTAGGGCTCGAAACCCCTTTCTTATACTTACCCAATTTAGGGGGTTGTGGGACCATCTCCATGGAAGCAAGAGAATTTGGGGCATAGTCCACATCATCCTCAAACCCCGACTCCTCTTCCAAGATGAGTTTCCTCTTCTTCCCTTTCTTACCAACCGAATCCTCTTTAGAAATTATTTCATACTCCACAGTCAGCTTTTGTTGCTTACCCTTAGGAGTTGTAATTGTCTTAGACACCTCAAAATATTTAGCATAATCATAAATTAAAAGAATGAGCCCCACATGCAAAACCGGATTTTTGGGGTTCTTTTTATGGTCCTTCATACTAGAATCCAATGATGCCAAGAGATAATAAGGAAAATAAATTATCTTTTTATGGCAGAAATGATTGAGCATAACAAAATGGTAAGCATTTACCACAGAGAAGTTCCCTTCGAGGGTAATATATCTCATGAGTTCCTCGACCACATCCCCCCAAAGTGCCTTGAGAGAGCTCCTCTGGTAACCACCACTCTTCATCGTCTTCAGGTCTTGAGCTTCATCCCCTTTGAAAGAGATTTGCATGGCTGCCTATGATTCCTTCTTGTCTCTAAGAAATTTCTTACCATCCATAGGCAACCCAGTAATATTGGCTATAAAATCCTCATTCACATCAAATTTCATTCCACCTAACTTGAAAACCCTATTGTTCCATGCTTTTGCAAACAATTTCATCATTTGTGGGTTGTTCCCATGCAACCTTTCTAGGTACGAAGTCAGCCCACCTTTCTCTAAAATCCTCCATACCTCCAACTTCTTCTTGATAGTGTCACAGGAGAAAGGATCCATGCGATTCCTATCACCTCCCATGGCTATAGAATATGCAGAGCTAAGAAGCTTGAGAACTTTGAAAGCAATGAGGAGAAACCTCGAGAAGGGGATACAAAGAATGCCCACAATCTGTGTGACAACGGAATTTTGGCAGGAGAAAATAATGAGCCTAGAGTCCCATTCCATACAAATATCAACCAGGGTACAATCAGCTCTCTCCATATCTAGCTTACCATCCCTCCACATAATAACCTGCCACGTGAAGATAGTCATGCATGCCTCGAGCCTTAAAAAATCATCAAACAATTTAAATTTGGAAATCATGATTAATACAAGCAATTGCCTCCATAGGGAGGGGGTCGTTCACACCCCATTCCCTAAAATTCCTAACTCCTAGATTAGCGAAAACATCAGCTAATCCATTTCCTTCTCTCAAAATATGAGGAACATAATACTCATCAAAGGATTTAAGAATATCAATAGCATCCCTAATCAAATATTCAATAGTCCATGAAGGGGCAACACAACTCTTCAGATTATTAATAATATTGAGAAAATCTCCCTCAAGCCATACTTTCTTGTAACCTTTAACTTGTGTCAACTTTAGACCATGGTAGGCTACAACCACTTCCGCATAGTGGTTTGTCTAAGTTCCCAAAGGGAGCGCCACAGTAAAAATGAATCAAAATTAATGTGTTAATTTGTTATGAAAATAAAATATAATTGCATATGAGAAATTAGTAATTTTATTTAATCAAAATTCAATAATTTTGCAAAGGTTAGAGGGAAATATTTTTTTTTGCTATTTAAGGGTGTAATTTTATTAATATTCAAAAAGAGATTATTTTTTTTGTGTACAACTGAGAGCTTAGCTGATGGTCTCATTCCCAACAATCCAAAAAGGATTCAATTGACAAAATGGGACAACCCAGGCTACCCTATGCAACCAAAAATAATTTACAAATTTGCCTCATCGTATGGAGGAAAACACACAATATTATTTCAAAATTGAAAAACTTAAACTTATTCAACACCATTCTCTTGTAGATAGATTATATAGTCACCAACCCAGGAAAAATCCTGAACTGGTTCCATATGCACCCATTTCTTCAAGAACCTCACACCTCTAGCACATGTGTTTAATGAAGCAACAGGTCGACACTTTTGACATCCAACAAGAAAGGGTAGAGTTTGACCACCGCACCTAAAATATTGAGCAAGCCTAGGTCCCTTGGCCTTAGAATTTTGGCACCCAACTATGCAAAATCCACTACCTCCTTGAGGCCGCCCAATAGCTTTGGCTTCACCAGCTTCCTTGTTATTTGTAACACCTCATTCTTTGGCAGTTGGATACCCAACAATTTTGTAACAAACCAAGAGGATATATCCATGTCCACCTTGTATTTTTCATTCGCTACTAAGAACTCATGCCCCAACACCAACTTCACTACACCAAGCGATAGGAAATTGTTCTCAAGCATAATTCTCCTCAACCTAAGCTTTGAGACTTCACGCAGAAAATCCATTTGTCGATGAGATATGACCAGCCTTATAGGGGTGTCCATTGCTCTATCCATAAAAAAACTCCATACATATTGAATGCTCAGCCTCTAGTTTCATCCTTTAAAGGTTGGTTTTCTCATGTTGAAGCTTTCCAATTAAAATCTTGCCATGATTACAATTTGTCTGTGCATCCCTTCTAGACTGTGAAACTATCCCTCAATATTTTTGCATGGATGAGAGCCTAACATAGTAAATGATTCACCATTAACTCTTGAGCTAGCCCACATGTTAAGAAACTTAAGCTAGCTTGGGTGATAAGACACCCTAATTAATTAATTTTGCACATCAAATCAACTCGAGTGAAGGAGTTGTAATGTTATTTCACCTTTACTTCTAGGCCATAGGATGGAGAGCTGCCAAAAATGGCAAGTCCAAAAAAATATGCTAGGAAAGTGCCTCTAAAAGGAAGCACGTAATCCACAATCAACACATCCACCTAGCATTCCATCACACCTCCTTGAAACAAATGATTAGATATGCTACATAGAGTAGCACCAATGTGCCATGTGTATATGGCCTAAATCTGGTGATGCCTTTTGTCATCCTAGTGTTCCTGCAACAAAATTTAAGCTTGATGCTAGAACAATCGAACATACACCATGTGTTCCTAGATCAAGTCGATGAAAACCTTTGAGAGGTTTAACACCAACATTAGTTGTCCTTTCCATCCATCACAACACTTTGTGACAAGGGATTAGGTGTGACTCCAAGGAAAGAACTTGGGATCCATGTGGATACAACCAGGAGTAGGCTCAACCACATGTCATCCCAGCGTGCCTCTCCATAACAAAGGCACAAGCATAGCACAAGAACACGTGAACAAGCACCACATGCACTAAGAATTAGTCACCAAAATTTGAAATCTTGACTTGTGCCTAGACTGATATCCTAACATCCATTGAGGCACAAGATGCAACCAACACCAACATCCCCCTCACCATAAAGATTTACCACACAAATCCACTTGTGAAAACCATTAAGCCTTATGAAAAGAGAGATAATATTTTTCTTAAGTGCCTCATTTGCACTGAGATTTGCTAATTTATCTACTTCAAATTTGGCTTCTCTATATGTGTTTTTAACCACATAGCATTCAAAATTCCCCAATAGTTCAATAGCTCTCTCCACCAGCCCTTATAGCTTCCAATCTACAATCTTTCCCATCCTGAGAGAACTTATCACCAAAGACAAATCACTTTCCACTTTGATGCCTCTAAGTCTAAGTTCCTAGTAGAACTAAATCCCTTGTATCACCACCTATAGTTCTACTAAATTATTTGTCCCATATAGAAGAGGGGTCAAAAGTCCACCCACGGTAGCCCCCTTCCAATTATGAATTATGCAACCTGCACCCATCCTTCTTAGGTTCCCTCTTGATGCCCCATCGAAATAAGGAGAAGACAGACTCAACAAATTGGGTGAGGAGCCAAAAATATTCTCAAATTGTTTCTATGACTATAAAAAATAGACCCCAAAATTTGGTGATGAATGAATTGATTGAATGAAAATGATAGGGGAAATAATAGTGGCAACAACAACAATGACAAAGGAAAAAGGTTATTCAATTGAAACAACAAGAAGAGTGGGAGTTGGCACAGTGGTAGTGATAAGGGAAGAAGAAACAAGAGAGTTTTGTAGAGCATCCTTATGTGGAGACTCTCATACTTCTTCATCCAAACTCTCTTCTGCTTATTCTTCAACTTGAGTTGACACCTCTTCTATATGAATTGATGGACCTTCTGAATCTTTGCTCTTACCCCCTTTCATTATGAATTTAATCTTAGGCCTAGGGATTCTACTTGTACCTAGCACATCACCCATATTCTTAGTTTTTTTTTTTTTCTCTTTTACCGGCATTGCCCCTCAATTTCTTCTCCCTCATATCTAGTGTTAAAATTATTCAATATTATGTCCCATTCCTATAACCAAGCGTTAGTGTTAGCAAGAATGAGTTGGAATCTCTCCCCGATTGAGATCACTTCCTTCTTTGACCAGTGAAAGGGAGGAAGAGGGGAATCAACAATAGTATTTCCCTCATATGCAGGATCTAGGATGTCATCTTCATCTTCTATATCCTCTAGAATGTTTTCTAGATCTAGATTTACAATCTATTCTAAGGTAAGTGGGCAATAGTTCAGCTTCCTTATATCCCCTTTTGTTCAACAATCTATCCATATTTTATCCACTGTGTGTACATGGGAATAGCTCTTCTTGAGCTTATCTTTCATTCCTCTCTAGTCGAAGTCAGATCTCCTTTTGAATTTCTTCATCGTGACCCACTACATCTCTAATTCTATGGCCTTAGCTTTAGGATATGTTGTGATAGAGTACCTGCCTATTGTGAGAGGAAATTTAAACCCTTGCTTGTGAGATTTTTCTTGTTTGCTATGCACTGCCATGATCTATCTGCATAGATCCATGAGGACTATCTCACCACTCAGATATCAGATACCTTGGGAGCATATACAAATATCTAACAAAGCACCCAAATCAAATGTATGTGAAGTTGGGAAATTTTAGGAACATACAACCAAATTTATTCTTCTTCTCAAGTTTTCAATTAAACATAAAAAGGTATGGAGCAAAGAAAGCATCAATAACCCTTCTAAAATGATGAATACTTTTATTTCGAGTCAATTGGGAATAGTATTGATAGAATGGAACGTGCCTCTTATCGTCCTTTGATGTCAAACCTAGAAAGCTCCTCATTGATGCAACAACATAAACCAAGTATGAAGTTGTAGACACGTAAAATATATTGATTGACATCGTGCATCTGATCCTGACTTACTAACATCATTTCTTCCTGAATCATTTCTCGGTCTAACCATTTAATCAAATTCCCCTATCTGATTAAATTCATCAATATTCGTCTCTTAATTAAATAAATCATTTTATCTAATTAAGTCATCTCTCTTGTTAATTAAATCAATCCATCTGATCTAATTATCCCTATTTAATTAAATAATCAATTTATTTGATTAAATCTCTAAAATTCTGTCCATTAAATTAAATAAATTAAAACCTTGTTTGATTTAATCTAACACCATCCCTTTTAATTAAATAAATCAAAATCCTTATTTAATTAGCCTCTTATCATATTCCTCTCTTATTTGATTTAAATAAATCCATAAATCTAAGTCAAATAAGTCACATCATCTAATCTCCTGTTAAATTAATTAACCCTTGATTAATTTAACCTCATCTCATGTCACATCCTCTAGATAATGCAAGTTGCACATGAAAATAGATTTAATTCATTTATTAAATCTCTATTTTCCTCACAAGGCATCTTTTGGAATATTCTCTCAATTTGAATTCAAAAATTCCAAGTCAACATATACATCCAACAAGGCAAAAACTTCTCTTACATGTCCTTTGCCTTGAGCCAAGTGGCATTTATTGCATTTTCCCTTCCCTCTTGCATGTCATTTCAACAAATTTGAATTTCAAATATTGACATTTATTGGCACAAACCCCAAATCTTGCACATCCTTCACCCATTCATAGCTTGACGAAGTGGCACCATATCATTGGATGAATGTTAGTCCCACATTGCTCAAATTTGGACTTTCATCCATCTTGAAATCCTATAAATAAAATGCTCATATCTTCATTTGATCATCCACAATCCAAGCAAAGTTACCATGCTCAAATATCTCTTGAATTTTTAACTCCGCTGCTGGACTCGTTGACTTGTAGGACTTTTTGTGAAATTTTTGAAAATAGCGATGCTGGACACAAACTGCAACGCTGGGCAAAAATTGCGACACAGTTGAGCTCTCTGTCGCGACATAGAGCGCTGCTGACTGGTAAGAGGCATTGTGAGGGCACCGCTGGAAGAACAAACTGCGACGCCTTCACGAGTTGCGACACTGGGAGACAGTAAAAGGGAAAATTTGATTTTTTAGCACGTGCTTTTGATTTATGACTAATTTTTCCTCTGTTTTATGCTTTTTAAATTCTGTGTTTTCCTAGAATCTGACTGGTTTTTTTTCCTCTTTGTAGGTTGGAAATCGAAGACAAAGGAAGGAAGGAGCATGATGATGGCATTTCGTCAAATCAAAGTGTTTTTAAACACTTTAGTGTTTGTTTAACACTTCTTTAAGAATTTGTCATCTTCTTCTTTCTTAGGACACTAATCTTCCTTTGGGTTTAAAAAGAATTCTTTTTGTTTATTTCTTGCAAAAGGGCTAAAACGAACTTTAGGATCACAACTTACTAGATTTCGTTTATTGGATTAACAAATTGAACAAATGTCTTTCACTTGTGATTTGGTGCTCTAAAATGAACTCACATATTGCTTTGTGGATCTAAAAAGAACAAGTGTAGCTTTATTTTTTGTGAGGGCTTACTTAAACTAAAGCCATTGAAAAAGGACGTATGCACTTCTCTCGCGCTTTATAGCGATCTTAAGAATCAAAAGGCCTTTTTCATGACTTTGGGTTAAGACAAAGTAATCACCTCCACACTTCAATTTGGGCTTAAAATTGAACAACATATTGTGCGAGTGTGAGTGGGGGCATTGTTGCGTATATTCTCTCTCTTTGTTGCCAACAAGGATTGATCGAGTTACGAATAGTGTTCTTCATTTGCTTTTTTTAATCCTAGAGGGCCTGCCTTGGGGAAAAAGTACTCACCCAAGGGAACGACTCAACCGGTAACACTCTAAAGCCAAGAGTATTTCCAATCAGGATATAAATGTGGATATTGGAAGAAACGCCAATATCACGTGGTTGATTCTGACAAGATGGATCCGAAAGGGGACTCTTGTCGTATGGGTCAATCTCCACGAACGGAAAGTCCTTACTAAAACCCTTGTTCTAGAATTTTCCAAAATCTTTTTATCTATTTGTTGGTGCAAGAACGGTCATTCTCAAGCCACCCCACACTTTTACGGTCTTCTAGTAGAAATGGAAAACATGCCATGGGAGTTTCATGGGTGTTGATGCTTGGCTGCCCTGTATAAGTGAGTGTCGTGGAGGGGAGCTAGTGGGGTCAAGCATCTAACCATTTGCTAGAGATAAGCGTAGTTGGACTTGCCCAAGTGGGAATCCAACAAATATTTCCTTACACATCCATAGGATTATACTTATTCTTGGGTTACAAAATGCATTGCTTGATCGAAAACATCTCAAAAACAAACACTCAACATCATCCAAATTTCAAACCATTTTTGAGGAAAAATACAATTGACTCAATCCATATGTTATTGCTTTCCCTTGGAATTCACATCCTTAGAGGTTTCTAAACATTGGATTATATCTTAATTTGTCTTCTTAAGTAAACAATAGGAAACCCTTGCCTTAAGTTCATTGAATTTCCACATAACATATCTTGTGGGGTTTGAAGAAATTAAGACATTGGACATCTTAGTTTGAAAACCTAATTGAAGAAAGTGTTTATGGTAAAATAAATTCATTAAACAAAGCTAAGCAAAATGAATTTTCATATGTGTTGAAGACTCATAATCCCAAAGCTAAAATCATTGGTTGAAAATCCGAAAATGAATGTTCAAATGAAATCATTTCTTGGTTACAAAGGTCATTAGGAAGCATTTGCATGCTCTTCAATACCTAGGTCTAAGCAAACAAAGTGTACCTTTTTAGGTTCATCTTAGGATCAAAACATATCAAAATATCTTTTTCATCCATCCTCCAAAACATCAAAACAAATCCATCTCATCATCACCTTTCGGAAAATATTGAAATCATCCTTAATACTACGCTTTGTGGCAAAATCAAAATCATCAAAATCATTGAGACTAAATCCTTGAAAATATTTAGCAAAACACCTTTGGCTAGGCATGTGTAGATGCATCCTTTTGCATATACTTAGTCAAAGTTATCAAAATCATCTTGTCTAGCTTAGTGTATGTAGATGAATCCTTCTTCATATGCTTAGTGAAACAATCATCTTGTTTGAATAAGTGTGGGTAGATGCATCCTTCTCCTCACACATATTCAAATCATCATCCTTTGAACAAAGCTATCCCTTAGATCATCATCCAACATCTTAGGGTCTTTTTGTTCAAAAAATCCAAATCAAAATTAAAATCAAAATCAAGGACAAAATCTCAAATCAAAAATTAAAAATCAAAATCAAAATCCACAAGTCCTAGAAGCCTAGTATCTCATTTCAAGATTTATCAAAAGCCAAAACATTTATCTCATCCATCCCTAACATCATCATCATATCATCATCTTTGATCCTAAAGGCATCCTAAAAACTTTATACTTTGGGACATAAAATAACGATCGATCCAAGGAATCAAGAGATTCATCTCCCATATCCTCGAAGATTGATCCTTATTTTATGGTTCTAACTAGATCTCAATACAAGAAGAGTATGGAAGCCAACAAAGAAACACCCGCTTCAAGCGATCTTAGCCAAACAAACGCAAAAATGAATCCAGCTAAATCAAGCAATCCATTGACCCTCTCATCATTGCAAAATCCGCAAGAAGAAAATCAAGGAGAGGACCTTACCTTTGGAATGTCTCGGGAAGAAATGACTGAAATGCTTCAAAATCCAGAGAATCATAAAATCATCAACATCATGATGAGACTCAACCCTTCATTATACATGCTTCAACTAGCAAAACAAGGGGCCAAGTTGCCTTTGGATTTTTGACGTAAGTACCATAGTGGAGACATAATTTCCTCCAATCTCATCCACCATTCCCATCTCATCCACACCTCCATCTCAAAACATTATGCAAAACATTCCGCAAATCACAACATCATTTGCTCCAACCCAACCCAATGTCAACAAGGGAAACACATTTCTCAATGCTCTTCAATCACATCCCCTTCTTAATAATAAAAACTTGGATGCAAACACCACCTTGGAACATAGCATACCCCAAAACCCATTACACAAAAATGTTCTTCTCACATTCTATCACGATCCATCATCATCATTTTTTCACACAACTCCTCAAACACCTCTTCTCACAAATTCACAAGAGGGAGATATATTCGAACCAGGGGGCCTATTCGACACCATGACATCTTCACAACAACTCACACCCCTCACCTTTCCACCTCCTCCGCCATTTCCATTATCATCTGCACCACTCCTTGGTTTAGGGCTTCCTTCCCTACCAAGTATCAATCAAACCTATATCCCAACCATCAATCAAAGCATTACACCAAACACTCAAAATTTATCGTTGATATCACAACAACAAACGATAAATGCACGAGCAATGGCAACATTATCAAACACACCCCTAACATCACAAAGCATGGTCTCTCAAGGACTAATCACATCAATAGCACTATCCAACACCCAAAACATCAACACAACATCATCACCTACCACCATTCCAAATCCACCACCACTCCACCACCACCAACTTTCACCACATCAAGCCAATACGACACAACATTGCAAGCTAATTTTCAAAGGGGATACCAACAAGTTCAAAAAAAACAAGCTACTCAAGACGCACAAGCTGCCCAAGCTGTACAAGCCGCATTACAAGTGCAACAAGCACAACAAGCCCAAGATTTACTGCAACAACAACAATAAAAGGCTGCTCAAGCACAACTTCTATTGCAACAACAAGCAACACAAGCACAAGTTGCACAAGCGCAAGCTTAATATCAAGCACAACAAGCACAAGCACAAGCACAACTTCTTGCACAAGCAGCGCAAGTGCAAGCATATCAACAAGCATTAATGCAATATCAAGAGCAACAAGAAGCAGTAGAATTGGCAGCCCAACAACAAGCATTGTGGGAACAACAGCAAGCACAACAACAAGAGTTGTTGGAATAGCAACAAGCACAAAAACAAGCACAAATCCTAGCGCAACAACAACAAGATCAATAACAAGCATTGTTCATACAAAATCAAGTAGAAGCCTACTTTGCCTGCCAGAACATACAGATACCATCGAACAACGCACCAACCAACCCATCCATCCAACCAACGATTGAAACACCCCAAAACACTTTCATCCCACCCCCTGATCCCCAAAATGATGTGACGACACAAATCAGGTTGCTCTCGCAACAATTGCTCAACCTTCAATCAGGGCGAACAACCAAAACACCAAGAAACTTGTGTCCCTATCCATTTGATAGGAGCCTAGACATGAAACCATTCCCCAAGGGATTTGAAATCCCCAAATTTGACAAATATCGAGGGATGGGAAACCTTGAAGATCACATCAGGAAATTCTAGGTTCATTGCATGGAGGTGGCATATGACAATACTTATCTGATGTGGCTATTTCCTAGGAGCTTGGCAGGCCCCGCTATAGAATGGTTCTCTCGCTTACCTTTAGGCATTACAACATTCCAAGAAATTAGGGATGCATTCATTAAGAACTATGCATGTAACATTGCAATGGATGTTAGTCTCAAAGAACTCTCGGCTTTGAAATAAGGAAAGAGTGAATCTTTTGCTTCATTCCTACAATGATGGCTATCCAAGGCCAATCGAAGCAAGTGGACCATGCCAAAAGAACAAGAAGTTTGCACCATCATAGCCAACCTTGAAGGCCACTTGGAATTTCATCTCAAGGTTCAGGGCATCACCACATATGATCAACTAATTTCCAAGGCGCTTAGCATCGAAATAACCCTTGTGACCCAACCCACAGAATCAACATCATATCACGAACAACAAAACAACCGCCCATCATCCAATTACATCGATAAACCTCGCACATGGGCAAGAAATAAAAATGTTACTAATGATGGTGTCGTAGATGCCAAGGTGGTCATTAGTGGTCCATGCCAAAATACACCCACATCGCAAATCCAAAATCAACGCCAAAACACTCATCACACAACATACCAACCCAACAACAATCCAACCGTCAATAACCTCAATGATCAAAGAGGACCACCCCAACGCAAAAGTTATCCCAAACGAAAATACACCATTTTGGGGGAAACCACTTGAGGACATAATGAAAAAGTTGTTCGACGAAAAACTCATCAAGCCTCCTACATTCGAGAATTACCAAGAACCCGATGTCAAACTTCCTTGGTATAACAAGAATCAACTTTGCGAATTTCACAAAATCAAAGGCCACACCACAAAAAGTTGCATGAGACTCAAAAATATCATCCAAGATCTCATTGACAAGAAAATCATAAACATGGAACAACCTACAGGAAATCAAGATCTTAAGATATATATGAATCCGATGCAGAACCATGGCAACAAAGGGAATAACAAGGATAAACGGAAAGGCAATGTAAATTATGTCTATGAATTTGTCGTTGCCTCACTAAATGAAGACTGCATGGTCATCACCATCAAGGGTTCCCATGCCAAAGATTGTGGAGTCACCACAAGAGGCGACAAAGTAACCATTGCAAGATCATCCCAACCAAATAGAGTCCCTTCATCTAGATCCATTCCTAATGGCTATAATGTCCTAGACCAACTCAAGAGAATGCCAACACACATATCCATCATGGAGTTGTTAAAAATATCATCAGCCCATAAGAATATCCTTGAGGAAGCATTAGCCTCATCCACTGTCCCCGCAGATCTCAATGCGGAGCAATTCCAAGCTATGGTCAGAAATATCATAACGCCCAATCTCCTTACATTCTCTAACCAAGATTTCCTCGCCCAACCATCTCACAACCGTGCACTTCACTTGGAATCCATTGTCAACAAGAGAAAAATCAAAAGGGTCTTGGTGGATGGAGGTGCGGGTTTGAACATCTGTTCTCTTAGCCTTATTAAGCAGTTGAAAATATCAGAAGATTCCATTGACAAAGGAAATGGCATCACGATAAGAGCATATGATGACCAAGAAAGAGTGTCTCAGGGCACAATTAAACTCCCTATTCAAGTAGGGCCAATGCTCATGGAAACCACTTCTCAGGTCTTGGACCTTGACTTGCCATATAATATCCTCTTGGGATGCCCATGGATCCATGCGATGAAAGCTGTAGCATCAACCTTCCACCAATGTGTGAAATTTACACATAATGGACAAGAGGTTACTGTCCATGGAGATCCTGAACTATTTTCTTATTGCAAAAATCTTGAAGCCAAGTATTACAAAATCCCCCAAGTGCCAAAGAACGATGAGGGCCCATCCACACCATACATCGACTCTGCCACTCTCGCATCCACTTCTGTGACAGAGACACCCGCCATCCCCACCATCCCCACCATCTCCGATATCAAGCTCATCATCCAAGAAGACAGTTGTGGAAGCTACAAACTCCATAACAATGCTTTTGTGATAGGAGAGTTACCACATTCTCCTCGATCACGGGGACGTCCACAAGAAAATCAAGCTTCCACATCACAAACATATCCTGAAGACTATCCCAAATTCACAAGATGGGGAGACCTTGGCCATGAGGTTATTTAAGCAGATCCTTCTCACATGTTTTATCAAGATGAAAGACCGGCAGCTAATTTACCAATGGAGGAAAGAAGCAAGGGCCTACAAATGATGCTTGCAATGGACTACGACAGAAATCAAAGACTGGGACAAAATGACAATGGGCTCATAATACCTATCATTCCAGAGACGCGACCCCTAACAAATCTTGGTCTTGGATGTACCCCTCTGAGAATAACCATACGTGGCCGAAGTCCTTTGGTTAGAATGGTTAATATTTCTCCTCAGCCAGTACTAGCACAAGTACACTCACCAATATTCACAAGTAGAGACACACATAATTTTATAACTGAGGCCTACATTAGTAGCAATGACAAAGATACCATGACCAATCTACCTAGATTATTTGAGGACACCACCCTATGTATGATTAGCACCCTCTCCTTTGAAGCAGACCAGCCAAATCATGAGATCTATTTAGTGTACCCACAACTGATCAACTATGACCAACGAGGACCACCAGTTCTTGATACACTCAAAAATGATGAGGTGCTCTCAAAATTCATGGGATTGAGGGATAACGTTCAAGATGGAGATCACAAGGTAAGGTTTATAATGGAGTTGGACACACATGCCTATTACGGGGAAACAATTGAATCCTTCATTTGCAAAAGTGAGAAACTAAGAATCATATCCAAGTCCTTGAGTGAAAACCACACTATGGCACTCTTTGATAGCAAAATAGTAAAAAGAAAGGACGTATCCAACAGTGAAAACCTCTCTGAGGCACCCAAGGATGAAGGATTCAATCTTCCTCTAAGAGCTATTCATTAGGAGAAGTCAGTAGTCTTGGCCAAAAAATGCAATCCTGTCAACCTAGGAACAGAGGAGACCCCGCATATCACATTTTATGCAGAATCACTATTATCATAAGAGAAAGAACTCCTAGCAGCATTCCTAAAGGAAAGACAAATAAACTTCACATGGAGTTATGCTGACATGCCAGGACTTGATCCAGAGACTGTAGTTCATCATTTAGTAGTGTATCCAGAAGCAAAGTCGGTCAAACAAAAACTTTGAAAAATGCATCCTCAAATAGCCTTATTGGTCAAAATGGAGCTCAAAAAGTTGTTAGATGCAGGATTTATTCGACCAATTGACTATCTAGAATGGGTGTCAAATTTGGTACCTATTTCAAAACCTAACGAAGCCATCAGAATTTGTACGGACTTCAGAGATTTGAACAAAGCATTTCCCAAGGATGATTTCCCGCTCCCTAACATCGACATGATAGTAGACATGACAACAAGGCATGAGATGCTATCACTAATGGACAGATTTTCAAGATACAACTAGATCATGATAACAAAAGAAGATCAACATAAGATGACTTTCACTTGTCCATGGGGGACATATTGCTGGAACATGATGCCATTCGGCCTAAAGAATGCAGGAGCAACATATCAACGGGCCATGACACTGATATTCCACGACATGATTCATAAAATAGTCGAGGACTATGTCGACGACATCCTAGCAAAATCCAGAGAGAGACAAGATCATATAGCAACCTAAGTGCTATCTTTGATAGACTGGAGGAATACAAAGTCAGACTAAATCCCAAGAAGTGTGTCTTCGGCATACAATCAGGTAAATTTCTAGGATACATAGTCTCCATGAGGGGTATCGAGGTGGATCCGATGAAGGTGAAAGCAATCCTCGAAATGGAAGCACCAAAGACATTAAAACAATTGCGAGGTCTCCAAGGCAGACTTCAATCCATCTGACGGTTCATAGCACAACTAGTAGATAAGCAGAACCCATAATCTCACCTAATCCACAAGGGAGTGGCGTACAAATGGGATACAAAGTACGAAGAATCATTTAACAAAATCAAGGAATATCTATTGACACCACCATTTTTAATGCTACCCATCCCAAGAAATCCATTGATCTTATATGTGTCAGCAACAACAACAGCCCTTGGAGCTCTCCTAGCTCAGCATGATGAAAACAGAATGAAGAGGGCCATCTACTACATCAGCAGAACAATGGTCAGTCACAATCTAATTTACTCATTCATCGAGAAAGCTTGCCTCGCAGTAGTGTTTGCATCCCAAAAATTTAGACATTACATGTTGGCACACAAGATAAAACTCATTGTGAAAATTGATCCCTTCAAGTATCTCCTATCAAAGGCAATGCTCATAGGAAGAATGAAAAAATTGGTAATGATATTATCAGAGTATGACATCGATTATGTAGAACGGAAAGCTATTAAAGGACAAGTTATTGCAGATCAACTAGCAGAAGCACCCATTTATTTTGAGAACCCTCTTGTCTCATAATTCCCAGATGAATCCATTTTCAACCTCAACGTAACTGACCATTGGAAACTATACTTCGATGGTTCATACACACAACATGGATTAGGAGTTGGTGTCTTCTTCATCACCCCACAAGGGGATTGCATACCGAAGTCATACAAACTAGAATTTCCTTGCACTAACAACATTGTAGAATATGAGGCTTTGACTATAGGCCTCAAAATAGTAGTGCAATGGAACATCATAGCTCTCAAGGTGTATGGAGACTCTCAGTTGATCATAAATTAGGTCAATAATGAACATCAGACTAAGAATGATAAGCTCACTCCATACAAGAAATTGGTGGAGACTCTAAAGGAATCCTTCATTGACATAACATTTGAGCAGATTCCAAGAACCAACAACAGAGTGGCAGATGCCATGGCTACAATTGGGTCCCTATTAGACATCCCTCATAATGTGCCAAAATATGAATTTCTGATTGAGCAGCTTCTCGTCCCCACATTTGAGGTACCAAAATTAGAATATGTGTGTGAAATCATTGGTCCAGGTGATCCTTGGTACCATGACATCTACACATATCTTCAAATAGGAGTCATACTCACTGACCTACCATCGAGCCTAAAATGAACCTTTGTTAAAAAGGCATCCAGATTTGTGATCCTAGGTGATACCCTATATTGTAGAAGCATAGAAGGTACCTTACTGCACTGACTAAATGATGAGGAGGCATTAACCGCTCTAACCGAGGTTCATAACGGTATCTATGGATCACACTCGAGTGGAATGACTATCGCCAAGAAACTGTTAAGGATGGGGTATTATTGGCCCACAATGGAAAGAGAAGCACATGATCATGCTAAAAGGTGTTTACAATGTCAGCAGCATGGGGACCTCATCCATGCTCCAGCTCAAAAACTTCATCCCATTATCATGCCATGGCCCTTTTCACAGTGGGGACTCGATCTCATTGGAAAAATCTCACCCACCTCATCTAATGGCCACAAGTTCATCATAACTACAACTAAGTACTTCACAAAGTGGGTAGAGGCCATACCCATGACGTATATCACTGGGAAGCAGATCTCAAAATTCATCCTAAACTATCTCATCTGTCGTTACAGTGTCCCACAAGCCATTATCTCAGATAATGGGACAACCTTCAAGAACTAGGAGGTTCACGACTTGTGTGAGAAATTCAAAATCCAACATCGCTTCTCCACCCCGTACTATCCCCAAGGCAATAGCCAAGCAGAAGCTACGAACAAAACCATCCTCAAAATCCTTAAGAAAACAGTCTGACGCAGGTCATGACTGGCACTTGCAACTTAATCCCACACTCTGGGCTTATCGAACTAGCATCCGCACACCCACCGGTGCCACCCCCTTCTCCCTGGTCTACGGATCAGAAGTCATACTCCCCATTGAGATCAAGCTCACATCCCTCAAAATATCATTGTAAAACCTCATCACTGATGAGGACTACCGGGTGTCAAGATTAAATGAGCTGGAGCTACTGGATGAGAAACAAATAGATACTTTAAATCACTTGCAAGTCTATTATCAAAATAGACTCAAACGAAGCTACAACAAGAAAATTAGAAGCAGGACTTTCCAAGTCAGAGAACTGGTCTTAAAAGAAAATTAGAAGAATGTCATGAATCCTAGCAGCAAAGGCAAGTTCGAACCCAATTGGTTGGGACCTTTCGTCATCACAACAAGTTATAAATCAGGGGCATATCAGCTATCAACACTCGAAGGAGAACCCCTGCAGGAGCCCATGAATAGTTCCCATCTTAAAAAGTTTTATGCCTAAATCTTTCAAGGTATGGAACCAAAAAATCCAAAAAAATAAAAAAATGTCTTGAAAAAATGGTTACTTAGGTGAAAACCTGGCAAATAGGTGTCTTGGTAACAAGCAAAAAAAAAAAAATCAGAAAAAGGATAAAAAATAATCGTCCTCTAGTGAAAACCACTTTGGTGGCACTTTGGGAAAGTACCTTGGTGAAAACCTGGCAAATAGACGCCTTGCGTAAATAAGCACTTTCCATCCACCAGGATCTTTATGGCTTGTTCTGCATCATCCATCCATTTCACTTCCATCATCCATTGCATCCGGTCTCCATCCATCACTCATCCACTCGCATCCACACCATAGCTTGGTCCTATTTTCGTATCGTGATCCCTCCTAGTACTACTCGGCCCATCCTCAAGGTCATTTTGTCCTGCCTTTATCGGATTAGTCTATTGCATCACGTTGGGGGCATGTTCTCATCGGATCGGATTCGTGTATGATCTTAAAGTCCTCAAAATCAGAAAACCCAAAAAAATTAGAAAATCCAAAAACATTAAAACATATCAAAATCCAAAAACAAGTCAAAAAAGTCATTCAAAAAGTCAAAAAAAAAGTTGTCTTGTCGAACTACATCGTCTCTGAGCTTGAACGTAGGCAAGGGTGATCTTTGATCATCCCCTGAGACATTTAGGTCAGTCCTATAGGAGTTCGTCTTAATAAGTTGACATCTCATCATGTATATTGTCATCTGTAAAATTGGTCAAGTCGTCAGTCGAACTACGTGGCCTCTGCGAATATAACGTAGGCAAGGGTAGTCTGTTGACTAGCCCTCGAGACCCCTAGGATAGGTCTTTAAGTTAGTCTCTTGGTCAAAATATCAGAAAATCCCAAAAACATTTGGAAAATAAAAAAATCAAAACATTTGAAATCTTGAAAAATACCAAAAACAACCTCAAAACATTGCAAAACATCAAAAACATCCAAAAATTTGAAAAAATCCATCTGCCTCATCTCGCTTACACCCGCAATAACCACCATCAATAATAAACTGATTTTCATCCCCAACCTTTGGTGAAAAAGTCATAAACAAGTCTAGCAGGTTTAAAAGTGAAAACTCAAAAATGTCAAGTCTAAAGTCTAAGTCAGTGCGTAAGCAAGTTGGTTATCTCTTCGTATTGGTAACTAATCATCTGAATTGGTCCCATATAAATCATCCCTTAGAACACTTTGGGTAAAAAAAATGACATGCCGCCATCCACTAACATGTCCAAGGATGAATCCTTCCTACAATGGGCAATCTCTTTTGGCAATAAGTTTTGGTTATCACCCTTAGAAAACACATCCTCTTTCTGTTAAGCGGTATTGAAGAGCATCCGTTTGTTTGTTTACTTGGTCTTTATCTTTTGACTTATCTTATTTTGCGCTCATTCCAAGGACGTCTCGATGATATCCCAAAACAAAGGATTTAGAGAAATAGGAATGGGGCAATGATCGTTATCTTTTGTCTGTTGTGCTTGCTGGATGTTCTTGTAATATAACCTCGGTGAATACTTGCTTTGCAAGGTATGTATGGAAGAGGTCTAGGGCAACTTGTTGACTATTACAGGGATAGGTTTACCTTTCCATGTTTTGGTCCGAGGTGTCTAAAACTTTTGAAATACATCCTAGCAAGGTTTTCGTATGTCAGGTGTGAACAAGAATACTCCTATTTGATTGTCAAGTCAAAGTCCATCACACTAGGTACAACGCCATCCTGGTTTTCTATACCTTGATGCATCGTACCACATGTGTTATCAAACATAAGGAAATCGGTCCTTTGAAAATCCCAATTCCTCGGCAAGTAATCATCATCATCATCATCAACATTTGTATCATCTTGTGTCTTGTTGAAATGACTTCTTCTCTTCTTACTAACCACACTAACAAGGTATTATGATAGTTGATCATCATCACCATCATCGTCATCGATCCTGCATCCACAAATCATTAATGCATTTGCATATCATATAGGAACATACACATCGCATTCTTATCATCATATAAACAGGTTATCATAAACATTTTTCATAAATAGGTGCATCCATGACATTGCATTTCACCCATTGCATTGCATCACATAGCATTCATTTGCATTTTATAACCATTTCATATTACCATCTAAATCATCACATAGCATCTACAAAAGCATTCCATAATCATTTTTGCATAATCATAAGCAATAGGTATATAAGCATTTAATTCATTAGGCATACATATTTGCATAACATCATAACATCATCTCACCACTTTACGTTCACATTACATTACACATATCATTTTGCATTAACATACCATTGCATCACATACATCATCAATAACTACGTTTAGGATAATAACATTTGTTATTCTAAGCATCTCATAAAACCATTTCATTATGCATTAACACCATTTCATTTGCATCATATCACGACCATCGCATTCATATTACATCCATCCATAAATCATCTCATATATAAGCATATTCCACACATCATTGCATATACCATAGATCATATCATTTTACATCTTAAAACCCATATCACATATTGCATTGGCATAAAATAAACCATCATATAGTTAACATCATTGCACATCATATCATAGGTTAGCATAATATAGATCTGTTAGTCATAATCATTGCATAAACATCATTAAAAATAAATGCATCCATAAAACATCACTGCAAAACATATAGAAATAAATCATCCATGCATAAAGGAGTACACAGTACATCGCATCAAAATTGACTTATATATATATCATATTGTAAGGAAAGCAGAGGTGCGGAAACAACTTTCCTAACGTCAAACCACAGGGGAGAATGTAGTACAGGGCTATTAATTTTTCAAATTACAATCTAATTAAGACACACATGAAGGAATAACAGAAATAGAGCAAATACACAAAGACAACTGAAACAACAGAATTTACATGGGAAACCCTTTTGGGAAAAAACCCACCACACCAAGTTGTATCTCTTTGTATTATAGTAACAAAATTACATACAATCAAAAATACAACTCCTGATGATTTTTGAGTAGCTGCAACATTCACTGTTAAAAACACTCTCAGAAAATCTCTCTATCATTCGATAAACTCATCACTCTGTTCATTCGTTCAAAAAATAGAATCCATCTGCTTTTAAATCTTCTATGCATCCTTATCCGCCAATGCCAACCATAGATAGTTTCCATTCGAGTATTGATTTTTCCTTGCATGCTATTTTTCTAGCGTTTCAACTGATGCATAAAATCAACTGTCATCATGCTTTAAAACTGCTTCCTGTGATTGTTCCACAAAGCTCCACCTAGGATGGTTAGACTGATCAAGAGCATTCAACTTTGTTGGCATATCGGTGAGACACTCACAGTGTCTCCCCGATGCCACAAAGTTTCTCTACCGACATTGCTATAGCTTCCACAAGTCGGCAAGATGCTATATTGAATGTATAAGTCACAACGAAACCATCGATGTCCACTTTGAGCCTATCGGAAAAGGTTTCCCTTATCGGCGAGACTCATATCGAATGGAACAATTCATATCGAATCTAGAGAATCCATCGGCAAGACATACTGATGTCGCCAAGACCTTATGTCGAAAACTTCAAGTCATGCCGGTGTGAGCCATTCGACATGACTATCACTCTTCGGCGAGACTCACATCAAAGCAGAAATTCCACCGAACGTCACACTATCGCCAAGACTCGTGCCTATCATCGTGACCTTTCATCGAGCTCCATCATGTCTTACCAAGTTGGCAAGACATAAGCCCTTCACCAAGACGTTTCTCTGAGTTCCCAGAGTTAACCCAAAGACTTCTGTCGGCATGACTTATTACTTTCGCTAAGACTTCTCAGCGAAGTCTTTTGTCACCGCGAAGTCACCACGAGGATACAATATGTTCAGCAAGACTTAGCTTCATCGCTGAGACCTCTTCCTGTGACCCGTGAGTTACTTTGACATTCGCCTTGACACCCAAGAGCAACCATTATTGGCGAGACATTACATACTCGCTGGGACATCTCACCAAAGCCCTAGCATTAGCCCAACGTCGACGAGACTTACACCATTCGCTGAGACTTCTCCCCGACACCCGTGAGCTAGCCTGATAAGATCAACTGTTGCCCAGAGTTCTTCCGATCACCAAAAGGTCATGCTGAACTCAGAGAGTCACAGCGATAGACTTCATTCAGCAAGACATCAACTCTGTCACAGCGATAGGATCATTTCAAGAGCTTCAGAACTCTTAATCGCCCAGACATGAACACTGTCACTGTGACTTTTCCCTTCAAGAATTCCATGTCAGCAAGGATTGAGGAACATATTCCAACAAGATCCCACTTGACGAAGATCTTACTGACACCTCTAGAGCATAACAAAACTACTGAGATTCATGGGCCAAGAGGCCCATCGAACTGGCACACCGACTGAACTTGTTTGTGCTCACAGGCTTCGTTAATGCATCTACAACATTCTCCAGAGTATCCACTTTCTCCAAAGAGACCTTCCCATCCTCCACCATATCTCGTACAAAATGATACTATACATCTATATGTTTCATCTTGGCATGGAAAGTAGGATTCTTTGCCAAACATATAGCACTCTAGCTGTCACAGTAGATAGTAATCTTTTCTGCATTAAAGCCAATGTTAGAACAAAAATGTTTTAACCAGATTGCTTCTTTATAGGCATGTGTGGCTGCCATGTATTTTGCCTCTGTAGTAGACAAAGCGACTATAGCCTGCCGCTTACTCATCCAACTCACTGCACCACCATTCATCATGAAAATATATCCACTGGTGGATCTTCTGCTGTCAATGTCCCCTGCCCAATTAGAATCCACAAAACCTTGAATGTTGAGAGTCTTCTGTGATTCAACCAAGTTACCATGGTAACACAAAGCATAGTCTAAAGTGCCCTTTAGATATCTAAACACTCTCTTCACAGCATCCCAATGTGTTCTTCCAAGATTAGCCATAAACCGACTAAGAACTCCCATTGCTTGGGCAATGTCTGGCCTTGTACATACCCTAGCATACATGAGACTGCCAATTGCACTTGCATAAGGCACACTGGTCATGTCCTCCATCTCAGAAGAAGATTTTGGACAATCCTCAACAGATAGCTTCGTTCCCTGTGTAACTGGAACAACTAGCTGCTTACATTCAGTCATACAAAATCTCTCTAGAACAGTCATGACATATTTACTCTGACTGAGCCAAATCTTTATGTTCTTTTTATCCCTAGTTATTTCCATTCCTAGAATGTACCCTGCTGCACCAAGATCTTTCATTTCAAACTTTGCATATAACTGAGACTTAAGATCAGAAATCATTAGCTTACTATTGCCTATAAACAACATGTCATCAACATACAGAGCAATAATAAGATTTTGATCACTTTTAGCTTTGTAATACACACAATGATCACATTTTGATCTTACAAATCCCAAAGACAAGACAAATGTGTCAAACTTTTGGTACCACATTCTAGGAGACTATTTTAAACCATACAGAGATTTCTTCAACTTGCAAACCATCCTTTCCTTACCTTTTACCACAAAGTGCTCCGACTGGGACATATAAATTTCTTCTTCAAGAACACCATGAAGAAACGTTGTTTTCACATCCATCTGTTCAATCTCTAAATCATATGCTGATGCAAGTGACAAAAGAAATCTAATAGATGTTAGCTTAGCTATAGGAGAAAAAATTTCTCCATAATCAATTCCCTCTACCTGGGAATATCCTTTTGCAACTAGCCTTGCTTTATATTTCTCCACACTACCTTCCAGACCTATTTTATTTTTAAATATCCATTTGTAGCCTACAGATTTTATGCCTTTAGGCAATGGAACCAAACTCCAGGTATCTTTCTTTTCTAATGATGCCATTTCTTCATTCATGGCTTCCAACCAAGAGTTTGAATCATACATTTTAAATGCCTCTTTTACAATCCTAGGTTCATCAGTGCTAGAAATTAAAGCATAGGCACAAGTAGACTCTATCAAAGAAAACCCATACCTTTCAGGTTGCTTTCTTTCACGAGTTGACCTCCTCACAGGCTGAGGCTGAGGTGGTTCTTCATCATCATAAGAGCTTTCAAAACTGCTCGAGCTCTCCTCAGTATCAGGTACATTTTGATTTTCAATTCCTCTTTATCTGGTGTTTGAGGAATTGCTGCAACATCCTTTTCATTTTCTGATTGCTTCTCTGACTGCAGATCCAAAGTAGAAGGTTTCAGCTCATGAAAGATAACGCTTCTGTTGTGCAAAACCTTCTCAGTCTCAGGGTTCCAAAGCTTGTATCCTTTTATGCCAGTACTATAGCCTATAAATATACACTTTACAGCTTTGTTTTCCAACTTGGATCTTTTTTCAAATGGCACATATGCATATGCCTCACAGCCAAAGACACGAATATGTCTCAGAGAGAGCTTCTTTCCAAACCATGCTTCCAAAGGCATCTTCTCAACAAGAGCAGAGTTAGGAGAGCGATTTACCAAGTAACATGTTGTAGAGACTGCTTCAGCCCAGAACTTATCCTCCAAGCTAGCACTGCTCAGCATACTTCGTGCTCTTTCCATTATCGTCTTGTTAAACCTTTCAGCAACTCCATTTTGCTATGGAGTATAAGGTGTGGTCTTATGTCTTTTGATTTCATGATCTTTATAGTACCTTTCGAATTCATCTGAATAGAACTCACCGCCATTGTTAGTCCTTAAACATTTTATTTTTCTACTTGTCTGATTTTTTACAAGGTTTTTAAATTCCTTAAACCGACTGAACACTTCTGATTTACTTTTCAAAAATATACAAATGCTCTTCTTGAATAATCATCAATAAATGACACATAGTATCTTTATTTAGACAAAGAAGGAACATTCACTGGACCAAACACATCAGAATGTATATAATCAAATAAACTAGAAGTTTTGTGAGGACTGGAATAAAATGAAACACAGTGTTGCTTTCCATATATGCAATGTTCACAGAAATCAAATTCAAGGTTACAATCTTCAAGCCCTTCTACCAGGTTTTTATTTTTTAAAGTTTTTAGACCTTTCTCACCAATGTGGCCAAGCCTATGATGCCAGAGCATAGTCTTCTCTGCTGGAAGTTTAATCTCCATGGAGTTTACACCATCAGGAATGTTTTCCTTCTTTTCTTCATGAGCAGCCTTGAGTGACTTTGTAGAGACACTATTGCATTGAATAGCTTGTGCATCGAGCTTGTACAGAGTACCAATTCGAGCACTCCTAGCCAACACCATAGAGCCTCTAGTCATCTTGCAGCCATTTCTTGAGAACATGACCTGCACTCTGATATCATTCAACTTACTTATAGAATGTATATTTCAAGCCAGACCTGGTATATGCATCACATCATTGATTCCCTTTACTCTTCCATCGGGGAATTGAATTCTGACTCTTCCACGACCAATAATTTCCAAAGATGAGTCACTTACCAAGTATACCTTTCCACCATTGTATTCTTCATACTTCGTGAACCATTCTCTATGAGATGTCATGTGGAAAGATGCTTCAGAATCAATCAGCTAGACATCATCAGATGCCCGTGTAGCCAAAGCTGCAATGAAGGCATTTGCATCACTCTGAGAAGAATCATTTCTAGAAGAGTTCTTCTTCTTCTTTTTCTCCTCCTTGCAATCCCTTCGGACATGATCAGGTTGCCCACAGTTCTAGCACTTCACCTTTGACTTCTTGCCAGGAGACTTTGATCTCCCTTCTAATTTCGATATGGACTTCTTGTCCTTCTTCTTGCCTTTCTCCTTTGGTCCACCTCTAACAGCCAAAGCCTCCTTTATCATCTTAGAATATTTTCTTCTCATTTCTATTGATAACAGAGAAGCAACAACATCTTCCATCTTGAATGTGGATGTTGTACTCCCAATGGCCATCACTAGATGATCCCAAGAATCAGGCAGAGAACACAGCAACAGCATGCAATGATCTTCATCTTCAATCTTCACACCAACAGATGTCAGCTGAACAATCAACATGTTGAAAGCATTTAAGTGATCAGCATTAGACCCTCCTTCCTGCACTCTCAAAGAGTACAACTTCTTCCTCAAGAATAGCTTGTTCACCAAGTACTTGCCTTGATAAATAGATGCTAATCTTTTCCACAAGGAAGATGCAGTCTTTTCTTCATGCACGTTCAGAAGAATAGAGTCTACCAAACAGAGCCTTATCAACCCTTTAGACTTTAGCAAGGTCCCAATCCTCTTGCTTCATGCCTTGAGGCATTGTTCCAGACATAGCAGTCTAAAGATCTCGGTCTACTAACAGATCTTCCATTTTGAGTTTCCATAGCTCAAAATTGCTTCCATTGAATTTCTCTATATCCATCCTACTCGATGTTCTCTCCATCTTAATCTGTAATTAAATTAAAAGAACTCTACAAAACTCGCACTGGAAAAGGATTGACACAAAAAACCCAACCCACTCACAAGGACAACACAATTGGCCAGGCTCTGATACCACTTGTAAGGAAATCAAAGGTGTGGAAACAACTTTCCTAACGTCAAACCACAGAGGAGAATGCAGTACAGGGCTATTAATTTTTCAAATTACAATATAATTAAGACACACATGAAGGAATAACAGAAATAGAGCAAATACACAAAGACAACTGAAACAACAGAATTTACGTGGGAAACCCTTTCGGGAAAAAACCCACCACACCAAGTTGTATCTCTTTGTATTACAGTAACAAAATTACACACAATCATAAATACAAGTCTCTGATGATTTTTCAGTAGCTGCAACATTCACCGTTAAAAACACTCTCAGAAAAGCTCTCTATCATTCGATAAACTCATCACTCTATTCATTCATTCAAAAAATAGAATCCATCTGCTTTTAAATCTTCTATGCATCCTTATCCGTCAATTCCAACCATAGACAGTTTCCATTCGAGTCTTGATTTTTCCTTGCATGCTATTTTTCCAGCTTTTCAACTGATGCATAAAATCAACCGTCGTCATGCTTTAAAACTGCTTCCTGTGATTGGTCCACGAAGCTCCACCTAGGATGGTTAGACTGGTCAAGAGCATTCAACTTTGTTGGCATATCAGTGAGACACTCACAGTGTCTCCCCGATGCCACAAAGTTTCTCTATCGGCATTGCTATAGCTTCCACGAGTCAGAAAGATTCTATATCGAATGTATAAGTCACAACGAAACCATCGATGTCCACTTCGATCCTATCGGCAAAGGTTTCCCTTATCGGCGAGACTCATATCGAATGGAACAAGTCATATCGAATCCAGAGAATCCATCGGCAAGACATACTGATGTTGCCAAGACCTTATGTCAATAACTTCAAGTCATGCCGACGTGAGCCATTCGGCATGACTATCGCTCTTCGGCGAGACTCACATCGAAGTAGAACTTCCACCAAACATCACACTGTCGCCAAGACTCATGCCTATCGACATGACCTTTCACCGAGCTCCATCATGTCTTACCAAGTCGGCAAGACATAAGCCCTTCACCAAGAGGTTTATCCAAGTTCCCAGAGTTAACCTGAAGACTTCTGTTGGCGTGACTTATTACTTTCACTAAGACTTCTCAGCAAAGTCTTTTGTCACCGCGAAGTCACCACGAGGATACAATCTGTTCAGAAAGACTTAGCTTCATTGCTGAGACCTCTCCTCGTGACCCGTGAGTTACTTCGACATTCGCCTTGACACCCGAGAGCAGCCATTGTTGGGGAGACATTACATACTCGTTGGGACATCTCACTGAAGCCCTAGCGTTAGCCTGACGTCGGCGAGACTTACACCATTTGCTGAGACTTCTCCCCAACACCCATGAGGTAGCCCGATAAGATCAACTATCACCCAGAGTTCTTCTGATCGCCAAAAGGTCATGCCAAACTCAGAGAGTCACAATGATAGACTTCATTTGGCAAGACATCAACTTTGTCACAGCAATAGGATCATTTCAAGAGCTTCAAAATTGTTAGTCGCCCAAACATGAACACTATCACAATGACTTTTCCCTTCAGGAGTTCCATGTCAGTAAGGATTGAGGCACATATTCCAACACATATCATCAATGTCACTGTCATAGTACAAAAAAAGAATAAATCGGATCACTATACACATAAATGTCAATCAGTACAAAATGCCTATCAGGCTATCAAAAATGAGCCCATAAGGTACAAAAAGTGTGTATCATTTAGATCAAGCCCGATCCCTGTGAATGCTACCCTCGCCCCTGTCACCGTGACCCTCCGGTGGTCTCTGGTTGGCCCGCTCTAAGTACTCGAGGACCCAATCTGCTCTAGGTACGGTGTCATGGTAAGCCTGACAATAGTACTCTATCTCTCAGATAGAATCCCTGTAAGATCGTACTGGCACTGTACCCTAGGAGGAGGAGGAGGTTGTCATACTCTCAATCTGCTACCTGCGGCCTAGCTCAGTGGCTACCTATAGCTCTGCAGCCTGTCTCTGCTGCACAGCCTGATCCCTCTCTACTTTGAGCTGCTCTCTCTCATCCCTCACCTGGTCTCTCTCTGCTGTCAGTGCCTGAACCCGGGCCTGCAGCTGTGCAATTAGTGCATCCCGACCATCTGCCTGTCCTTGTGGCTGTACCCATGGCTACACGTGAACTTGATCCTCACCCTCAACTCGTGGTGGTGGGATTGGCAGCTCCTACTATTGATCCTACATGTGGACATCCCCATGACCTAGTGGGACTGGGGGCACACCTTGTGGATCCTGTCGAATCTCGAGCCTCGGTCCTCGCCATCGTCCTCGTCCTCTCCCTATGCCTCTGACCCTATGCACCTATGGATCCTCACCTGGAAAGGTCAATCAAAGAGGAGGTCTGAACCAATCTCTATAGGCCTGAGTGGTCCCTAGATCTGCCAAGCCTTGATCATAAGCCCACGGTCAGGCTACCAACTGCCTGAAGCTATCAACTACCTCGGAGGTAGGAATATCGTGCCCCCATGACACTTGTGTCATGCTGCATGCAAAGACGACTACGTAATCGTCATCCGGTCGATCCTGCGGCTCTCCGAACTAATGTTGCACGCGCCCGGGCAGGTACTTCTCAATCATCGTGTGCTCCTGCCCCTGCATATATCGATCTTGGCGGTAGTAAAAGAGCTAAGCAGCATCATCGGCCCATCTGAGCTGATCAAGGTATGGATGCCAAGTAAAGACAAACATCTCATATAGGACCTGCCTCCAGTAGGGGATCCCATGCTCACTAATGTGTGTGAAGGACACACCGCCTTTGTATAGTGCCACGAGGGCATCCTCTGCCCCCATCAGAACTAGAATGACCCGCGAACGTAACAGAGAAATGTGCTCCCATGCCCAAACATGAAGAAGTGTCACTCCATCCCCCAGCACTCTTCCATCCATGTATACGTACTCGTGAAGGTCCCTGTAAAGTGAAGCCAGAAGGGCAGGCCCCCATGCGAAGCGAATTGGCCTATCTCGAACCATCTGCTTCCAGTAATAACCCCAGCCGGGACTGAAATATTTCCCTTGTCGGTTTGGGGCAACCAAACTCGAAATGATCACTGTAATGGCCCAGTAGAAGGGAGGTGCTATAACCCTATACCGCTCGAGCTTAATCTGTCCCTTGTAGTAGATAATGTCCCATGTGGCGAGGACTCTGATGCAGGACTCGCATCCCTCCTCCATATCATAGATCACCCGTCAGCCATGAATAGGTAACCGTAGAATTCGCCAAACGTCCTCCAAGGTGACGGTTGCCTCGCTAGTGGGAAGATGAAGCGACGATGTCTCACTGTGCCCCCTCTTGGCCAGCGCTGACAACATCCCTAGGTGAGTGTGCACAGGAGCCGCATATGCAATATGCCATAATCCTGCAACTCCCAGTCGATCCTGGTCTCTGTTGCTCAGGTCCCATAAGATGCTCGCCAAATCTCGCAACCGGTGCTCCCGAGAGTAGAGCTCCCTTGGCCCATACTGCATCAAGGAAAGTCACCGTGTTAAAATTTTTGAAAAATTCCTAGTCGAACGCTCCATGAAAGTTCCCAGTGGTGTAGTTTGTGAAGGCGTCGCAATTTTATTTTACTCAAACTTTGATGCTCGAGCCCAAAAAGATCAAAAATGCACCGCCGCGGTGCACTTTATCCTCTAGCATCGCAGTTTGCATGAAAAGGGTGCCACCGCCGCACGCTTTATCCAAACCGGCCCGCCGAGCCTGAGCCCAACAGCGGAGTTTCTAAACTCCAAACTGCACCGCTATGGTGCAAAAGTGCCTGGCGCAGTGCACTTTAAATACTGGGCGGCGCTATATAGCGCCGCTGGAGGCAAGCTCACCTTTTAAAGCGGTAATTAATGCATTAAATAAAAAGATGAAGCTTCATTAAGGGTCACATACCGGTGCCCCGATGCCAGGTGGCTACTGGTATGTCCGAACTCGGTCTGAAATGTGTAGGGGAAGCTGTTGTTGTGCCATATCGCTGGAAGGTCAAAGCTCGAATCTCAAGTTTGCTAGCGGAGGTGTGTGAAAGTGACTTCAAAGTGACCCTGCGGGCCCCTTTTAAGCCTAAAAATTAAGGTTTTTAAACCCTAAATAGTTATCCTGCTAGGGTTTTGGATGCCCAAACTTATTTTTGTCTGTTTGAGGCTTGTTTTGCATCGTTTTATTGCATTTAGACACATTTTTAGCCTCCCGGACCCCTTTTGGACCTGTTAGGTACTTTGTCACCTTTTTTCGTGAGATCACCCAAAAAATTAAAATTTTCGTCTGATCTCTCGAGGGGGCATTATAATGGCATGTTTTCTCTCGCCATGCAGTAGTGGGGCAAGTTTTAAATATCAAAAAAAATTGGCTTTGATCGAGATTGGTTATTCTTTGAACTAACGCAACAAGTGCATTGCTTCAAAGAGGGGCAAAATGTAGACATGTAAAATATACTGATTGACATCGTGCATCTGATCCTGACTTACTAACATTGTTTCTTCCTGAATCATCTCTCAGTATAACCATTTAATCAAATTCCCCTATCTGATTAAATTCATCAATATTCATCTATTAATTAAATAAATCATTTTATCTAATTAAGTCATCTCTCTTGTTAATTAAATCAATCCATCTGATCTAATTATCCCTATTTAATTAAATAATCAATTTATTTGATTAAATCTCTAAAAGTCAGTCCATTAAATTAAATAAATTAAAACCTTGTTTGATTTAATCTAACACCATCCCTTTTAATTAAATAAATCAAAATCCTTATTTAATTAGCCTCTTATCATATTCCTCTCTTATTTGATTTAAATAAATCCATAAATCTAAGTCAAATAAGTCACATCATCTAATCTCCTGTTAAATTAATTAACCCTTGATTAATTTAATCTAATCACATGTCACATCTTCTAGATAATGCAAGTTGCACATGAAAATAGATTTAATTCATTTATTAAATCTCTATTTTCCTCACAAGGCATCTTTTGGAATATTCTCTCAATTTGAATTCAAAAATTCCAAGTCAACATACATCCAACAAGGCAATAACTTCATCTTACATGTCCTTTTCCTTGAGCCAAGTGGCATTTATTGCATTTTCCCTTCCCTCTTGCATGTCATTTCAACAAATTTGAATTTCAAATATTGGCATTTATTGGCACAAACCCCAAATCTTGCACATCCTCACCATTCATAGCTTGACAAGTGGCACCATATCATTGGATGAATGTTAGTCCCACATTGCTCAAATTTGGACTTTCATCCATCTTGAAATCCTATAAATAAAATGCTCATATCTTCATTTGATCATCCACAATCCAAGCAAAGTTACCATGCTCAAATATCTCTTGAATTTTATCCATTATCATTGAGTCATAGCTAGGTTTTGCAGATTTTTGGCTTGGATTTCTCATCTTTCATCAAAATGGATCAACATCATCTTCAACATTCAAAGCTTGCATCTTAGGAATTGGGAAAGGGCCAATTTTCACATCAAATTGGCACCAATTCCCCCATGGGATCATGAGTTTGCACATCTAATTAGGATTTAATCTTTGTTTTATCATTTTCATTGTGTTCTTTGTTATTTTCATTCCTAGTTTGAGATTGTAAATGGATTTCATGGGGAATCCTTTTTTTAGCTTGTAATTCCTTGTTTAACTTGTTTACTCATGTTGTTTTGCAGGTACTAGGAGAAGGGTTCACACAGAAGTTGTATAAAATCTCAATGAGGTGGGCACCTTTATGAGTTGATCTTGAATTGCATCACTTATCTATTGACCCCAAAATATTTGTTGTTTCCTCTTCCTAATGACATGAATGCACAAGTACATCCACTCTTGAAAATTAGAATAGTTAGGCAATCCCTTTACCCTATTGAGAAGGGTAATTAAGTCATATACTTCCTTGATGAAATCACTACAAGGAAAGATCTTAGGCCATATTGAAATATTTGGCCTTGGGTTGTTTAACCTCCTTGTATTAATTTCCCTCTTATAATTGTATAGATCACTATCATAATGAGCTTGCGTATTCTCAATAGTAAGATTAGAAAATACATCAATGGTCAGACATTGGAATATCTTGTCGAAGAATTTTGCATCTGGTCTGATGATCACATTCCCATTAGGATCCCTAACACTTCTAGAATCCTTGTAATAATGGGTTTCCACTGCTAGAATGAATTCAGGATTATGTGTCGCTACTGGAAATACAACCACCAACTAAATATTACTCTCTACCACACATACCATGCCTGAATCCAATGGTTGCTTCTTTGTACTCTCCACAAAATTAGACATGATCAACATGTCATATCTTTTTGTCTTTTATCTCATCAATGTTTGAAGAAACAAAGGTCATTGGAAATACCCCTTGATATTTGTATTTCATGGCTTTCTTGCTTGGTTATGGATCAGACATTTGTGGAGCACCTGTATGTAGAGTAAAATGCCCATACCCTTTCAAGAATTTGAGTGTGAATTCTTGAAACAACATACAAGGGAAACTACAGAAAGAAGTTAATATTTTCTAGTGTTAGAGAAAAATCAATATTTTGTGTAGTGGTAGGAAAAAATCAAACTATTGCATGTGCTTTTGGAAGTTAGGATGTAATGGCATTGAAAAACTAAGATATTGTAAGTGGTTTGATAACTTGGATGCAAAGGTAGAGAAAAACTAAGCTCTTACATAGGGTAGAACTGCTAAGTATAATATTAGGAAGAAATTGCACAATTGCATGGGGTATTTCGCTTTCGGTGTAATGGCATACAATTTTTGAGATACTACATCAGGGTAACATGTTTAATGTAAGGGTGGAATTATTTTCTGCCCCTACATGGGGTAGAATAAATCAAGTGCATAGGTAGGAAATATTTTCACTCTTACACATGATAATGTGTTTAGATGCAAGTCAGGTTTTAAAACCCGACATGCATGTTAAAGCAATATAAAAGCAGTAGGAAAAAATATCAATTTTGCATTTGAAAACTAGGATGCATCTTAGGTACTTAACCATGCAAGTCAAGTTTTAAAACCCGACATGCATTTTAAGGTGGGTAGTGCTAAAAACATGTTCAAGTTTTTTACCTCGACCTACATGTGAAGGTCATAATCATCACATGCATATGCGATAAAATTATCCGCCATTACATGTGTGTTGAAAAATAAATCATGTATTGGTCAAGGTTTAAACCCTGACCTGCACATGAATGCAACAATGGTCAACCCCTGAGGATCGTAAAATCAAACCCCCAGCCAAAAAAAAAAAATGTGGTTTGGGTTTGGCTCAATCAAAATTTGTTGCCAGGATCTACGAGCTAAAAAACACACCCTCTAAGAAAGAAAGAAAACCGCTAGCCAAGACCAAGCTAGAACAAAAAAAAGGGTAAGAAGAGAACCCCTTGCTAGGTTGAGGAACTGCCAACAAATAGTGAGGATAGGGACTCTGCTAACAGAGACTCCATGGTGATAAAATGGTTGCAACCAATGTGGATATGGGAACCAAGCAGACCAGTGTCAGGAGATCAAAAATACTGGAAAAAAAAGAGGAGGTGTTGGTGGATGAGATTTCCAATAGCTTTGAGCATAAGGGTGGAAAAGAGGAAAACAAGCATGACACTGTGGAAGAGACCAAGGAATTTGTGGAAGGTCTGATCCATTTCTCTGAGATAAATAAGATGATCCTTGAGGAATCCACACCGGAGTCCTTGGATCATTCAACTCAGACTGAGGAGACCAACAAGGAGGAAGCAGACAAAGGAGAAGAGCTTGATAATTTGCGGACTTAGGTTTATAAACTAGAAAGGAAATTCACCAGGCTAACATGCTTCATGATTAAGGTAATACATCGCTCAACTATTACCCTATTCAACATAATGAAAGAGGAGGTTGATACAAAGATTGTGGAGGAAGATTCTAGTAACAAATGGGTGGGGGATGATGTAATGAAACTCCTCTTTGAGGAGTGGGAAGGGTTGTTAGAATTATGTGCCTCAAATTCATTGGTGGACCCCCAACTTGGTCATCCTCAAGCCAAATCACACCAAGTGATGAGTTCAAGTCTTTACTCCCATCTCGCGGCGTCTCATGGAGTGATTGGCGGTGGAGAGGTACTTACCACTACCACCATAGAGGTGTTATATTGAGCTTGCAAGAGTGCGGTGTTACCACCACCCTATGGTGCTTCCATGTTGACTTGTGCAGTATAGCGGTTGTTACCACTACCTCACGACGATGGTCGAAGGTATCCTGCAGTGGTGCGGTATAGTCACTGCCACACCGCAATGGTGTACGAGGCTTGGTATGATAGAGTGGCAGATACCACCATATTATGATGGGATAGTTTGAGTATAGAAGTGTAGCGGTGGACGGTGGATGACTAGATGTCTTTGGCAGGACAGTGAGTTATTAACAGTTAAAACGGTTTGTGACCAATTGCCTATGCGATTTGAATTGAACTGACTTCTTGGTTGAATGAAAAAAACATAGAATGAATGTGAATAGGCATTGTAACGTTCTAGAATGTACTGAGTACTATGTTGTTCGATTGGAGAGCGGGGTTGATCAGAGAAATGTAATGTTGTTGAAGTTGATACTGTGAATTAACATTTGAAAGCACAAGTGTGTAACTCTATATGTAAACATCATTTACTGTAATACAAAGTGACTTTTCTTGGTGTGTGGGCTTTTCTCTCGTAAGGGTTTTCCCACATAAAATTGTTGTTCAATTTCATGTGATGTTTTAATTGTCTATTCTAGTTTAAATGTGCATCTTGAATGTTCTATAATTGAATTTTTGGATGAGCAATATGTATATCTCTCCTATAAAATTAGCATTAGGAAGGTTTTTACACACTTAGCTTTCCTTACAAGTGGTATCAGAGCCTATCCATTTGTGTTATCCTTGTGGGTAGGACAATTTTTTTGTGCTAATTCTGCAATGGGAGTCTTGCAGAGGAAACTGGTTGTCTTGATTACAGATTTGAGATGGCAAGCACATCAGGAAGAATAGAAATTGAGAAATTTAATGGTGACAATTTTGAGTTGTGGAAACTCAAAATGGAAGACTTGTTGGTGGATAGAGATCTCTGGATTGTTGTGTATGGAACTAAACCATCAAGCATGAAGCAAGAAGATTGGGACCTCGCAAATAGAAAATCCAAAGGGTTGATAAGACTCTATCTAGCAGACTCTATTCTCCTGAACATCCATGAGGAGGTGACATTTATCAGGGGAAATCTTTGGTGAATAAGTTATTCCTAAGAAAGAATTTATACTCCTTGAAGATGGAGGAAGGTATGTCTATAGTAGACCATCTGAATTTGTTTAATATGATTATTGCTAAGTTGGCGTCTATAGATGTAAATATTGATGATGAGGATCGTTGTATGCTTTTGTTATGTTCTTTGCCTGACATGTGGAACCATCTAGTGATAGCTATTGGAAGTAAAACAACCACTTTCAAGATGGAAGTTGTGGTTGCTTTGCTGTTGTCAGAAGAAATGTGAAGGAAATCTTCTGAGATGGCCAAGGAGGCTCTCATTTTTTGACCAAAATCGAAGGAGAGAGGCAAGAAGAAAGAAAATAAGTCTAGATCCAAGTCAAAGGGGAGATCAAAGTCTCTTAGTAAAGTCCAAGGTAAAATGTTGGAATTGTGGGCAGACTGGACATATCTGAAAAGATTGCAAAGAGGAGAAAAATAAGAAGAAGAACAATTCTTCTGATAATGATTCCTCTCAGAGTGGTGCAGATGCTTGTTGCCTTAGTGATCCAGGCTTCAGATGATGTTTGGTTGATTGATTCAGGTGCATCTTTTCACATGACATCTCATAGAGATTGGTTCACAAAGTATGAAAAATATGTTGGTGGAAAGGTGTATCTGGTAAGTGACTCATCTCTTGAAATTGTTGGTCATGGAAGAGTTAGAATTCAATTTCTTGATGGAAGAATTAAAGGAATTGATGGCATAATGCACATACCAGGTTTGGCTCATAATTTTCTTTTTGTTAGTAAGTTGAATGATGTTGGTGTGCAAGTTTCATTCTTGAATGGTACTTGTAAGATGACTAGAGGCTCTATGGTGTTGTCCAAGGGTGCACGAATTGGCACTTTATACAAGTTGGATGCATGTGCAGTTCAATTTAACAGTGTCTTTGTAAAGTCAAGCAAAGTTGCTCGTGTAGGGAAGGAGAACATTTTTTCTCTGGGTGCAAATTCTTTGGACGTGAAACTCCCAATAGAGAAAACCATGGTGTAGCATCAAAGGCTTTGCCACATTGGTGAAAAAGGCTTAAAATCGTTGAAAAATAAAAACCTAGTTGAAAGGCTCGATGATCGTAACCTTGAGTTTGATTTTTAAGAACATTGCATTTATGGAAAGTAACATCGTGTTTCATTTTACTCATCCTCATAAATATTTTGGTATACTGGATTATGTTCACTCTTATGTATTTGGTCTAGTGAATGTTCCTTCATTATCAAAGTCTAAATATTATGTTTCTTTTATAGATGATTTTTTGAGAAGGGCATTTGTGTATTTTCTAAAAAGTAAATCAAAAGTGTTCAATCAGTTTAAGGAGTTTAAAAACTTGGTAGAAAATCATACTGGAAGGAAAATTAAATGCTTGAGTATGGATAATGGCAATGAATTTTTTTCTACATATTTTGAAAGGTATTACAAAGACCATGGGATAAAAAGGAATAAAACTACACCTTACATTCCACGGCATAATGGAGTTGTTGAAAGGTTAAACAGAACGCTGATGGGAAAGGCAAGAAGTATGTTGAGCAGTGTTGGTCTGGATCAGAAGATCTAGGCTGAAGCTATGCCTACAACATGTTACTTGGTAAATCGATCTCCCTCTTCGGCCCTCATGGACAAAACACCTATGGAAGCATGGTTTGGTAAGAAGCCCTCTCTGAGACATATTTGAGTCTTTGGTCGTGAGGCAAATGCTTATGTACTGAATGAGAAAATATTTAAATTAGAAAATAAGGTTGTAAATTGTATCTTGATTGGCTATGGCATTGGTGTGAAAGGATACAAGCTTTGGAATCCAGTTACTAAGACGGTACTATTTAATAGAAGTGTAATCTTTCATGAGCTGAAACCTTCTATAGTGGATCTGTAGTCAAAGATGAAAGAGAAGGAAAAATATGTAGATGAAATTCCTCTAACTCCAGAAAAAGAGGAACTACAAACACCGAATGTACCTGAATCTAAGGAGAGATCAAGTAGTTTTGAGAGTTCTAAACAAGAAGAAGAACCACTACCTCAACCTTAGCCTGTGAGGAGGTCTACATGAGAGAAGCAACAACTTAAAAGATTTAGATATTTTATGTTGGATTCTAGTTGTGCCTATGCTTTAATTACTAGCACTGATGAGCCTAGGATTGTACAAGAGGCATTACATATGTCTGATTCAGATTCCTAGTTGGAGGCCATGAATGAAGAAATGACATCATTGAAAAAGAATGAAACCTGGGATTTGGTACCTTTTTCTTGAAGGTCGAAAGCCTATTGGTTGTAAATGGGTATTGAAAAAGAAATTTGGTCTAGATGGAAGTGTGGAGAAGTATAAATCTAGGTTGGCAGTGAAAGGTTATTCCCAAATAGAGGGAATTGATTATGGAGAAATATTTTTTCTTGTAGCAAAGTTGACATCCATCAGATTTCTATTGTCACTTGCAGCAGTGTATGACTTAGAGATTGAGTAGATGGATGTGAAGACAACGTTTCTTCATGGAGATTTGGAAGAAGAAATTTATATGTCCCATCCATAGCACTTCATTGAAAGAGGTAAAGAAAATATAGTTTGCAAGTTAAAGAAATCTCTGCATGGTTTAAAACAATCGCCTAGAATGTGGTACTAGAAGTTTGACACGTTTGTGTTTTCATTGGGATTTGTAAGATCAAATTAGATCATTACGTGTATTTTAAAACTAACAATGGTCGTTTACTTATTATTTCCCTATATGTGAATGATATGTTATTCTTTGGAAATAGTAAGGGTATGATTTCTGATTTAAAATATTAGTTGTCAACGCAGTTTGAAATGAAAGATTTAAGGGCAGCTAGGTACATTCTAGGAATGAAAATTAGAAGGGATAGAGGAAATATAAAACTTTGGCTCAGCCAGAGTAAGTATATTAATGTTGTCCTTGAGAGATTTAGTATGATAGATTGCAAGCAATTAGTTGTTCCAGTGCTGAAAGAAATGAAACTCTCTGTTGAATATTATCCAAAATCTCCTACTAACATGGAGGACATGACCAGGGTGCCTTATGCAAGTGCAATTGGTAGTTTGATGTATGCGATGGTATGTACTAGGCTAGACATTACCCAAGCAGTGGGAGTACTTAGTCGGTTTATGGCTAATCTAGGAAGCCGCATTGGGATGCCATAAAATGAGTTTGTAGATATTTGAAAGGTACTTCTCAATATGCTTTATGTTATCATGGTAACTCATTTGGATAACAAAGATCTAGTAGCATTTGTGGATATATGGATTCTGATTGGGCAGGGGAGATTGACAGCAAGAGATCCACCAGTGGATATGTGTTCATGTTAAATGGTGGTGCAGTTAGTTAGATGAGCAAGCAACAGGCTATAGTCACTTTATCTACTACTGAGGCAGAGTATATTGTAGTAACTCACGCTTGTAAGGAAGCCATTTGGCTTAGATGTTTGTGTTATGATATTGGGTTTAATGCAAGACATATTATTATTTGTTGTGATAGTTAGAGTGTTATTTGTTTGGCGAAGAATCCCACTTTCCATGGCAGGACAAAGCATATCGATGTTCACTACCATTTCATTCATGATATGGTGGAGGATGGAAAGGTTAATCTAGAAAAGGTGGATACTCAAGAGAATGTTGTCGACGCATTGAAAAAGCCTATGAGCGCAGATAAGTTCAAGTGGTGTTATAGTTCGATGGGCCTTGGGGCCTATGATTTATAGTAACTTCAAGCATTGGAAGGGGTTCAATGAATTCTTCATCAAGTGGGAGGATGTTGGAATTATGTGCCTCAAATTCACTAGTGGACCCCCAACTTGGTCATCATCAAGCCAAATTACACCAAGTGATGAGTTTAGGTCTTTAATGTCATCCCACGACATCTCATGGAGTGAGTGGAAGTGGAGTGGTACTTATTGCTACCTTGCAAAGGTGTTAGATTGAGCTTGTGGTAGTGCGGTGTTATCGCCACCCCACAGTGCTTCCATGTTGACTAGTGTGGTATAGCGGTGGTTACCACTACCCCTTAGAAATGGTTGAAGGTATCCTACGATGGTGTAGTATAGTCACCACCACACCACAATGGTGTATGAGGCTTGGTGCAGTAGAGCAACAGATATCACCATACCATGACGGGCTAGTTTGAGTATAGCGGTGTAGCGATGGACAATGGATGATTGGATGTCTTTGGCAGGATAGTGAGTTATTGACGGTTAAAATGGTTTGTGACTGATTTCCTATGGTATTTGAATCGAACCGACTTCTTGGTTGAATGAAAAAACATAGAATGAATGTGAATAGGCATTGTAACATTCTGGAATATAGTGAGTATTGTGTTGTTCGATTGGAGAGCGAGGTTGATCAGAGAAATGTAATGTTGTTGAAGTTGATACTGTGAATTAACATTTGAAAGAACAAGTCTGTAACTTTGTATGTAAACATCATTTACTATAATACAAAGTGACTTTGCTTGGTGTGTGGGTTTTTCTCTTGTAAGGTTTTTCCCACCTAAAACTAGTGTTCAATTTTGTGTGATGTTTTAATTGTCTATTCCAGTTTAAATATGCATCTTGAATGTTCTATAATTGAATTTTTGGATGAAAAATATGTATATCTCTCTTCTAAAATAGCACTAGGAAGGAATTTTCACACTTAGCTTTCCTTACAAGGGTTAGCTAAGTGATGAGTGGGGTGTGTGTTGTTGGTGGGTGGGATTTCCTTCTGATGTGTGTCCATTGTTTCTATAAGTTTTTGGTGTCTATCTGTTGTTGTTGTAACTGGACTATTATGTTAGTTTTTGGTTTTTGATTTGATTTTGGCCCTCTGCGATCCTTCGTGTAAAGGGTAATGTACCCTATAAATGCAACTTATCTTATAAAAAAAAATGGTGGGTATTGTATAGCAGGTTTCAAACCCCACAATGCAAGTATAAAAAGTAGGTTTTGGATCATTCAAGGATTAAACCCTGACCAACAACTTGTGAACATGACAGTATAATGTAGGTTTGTGAAATAAAAATGAGCAAATCAAGGTTTAAAACTAGATTAGCATCTTCAAACAGTCATGGTAGTTTATAGGTGATCGACGTTAGAAACTTAAATTGCACAAGGCAGTGGTGTATATTAAACAAGGGAGTCAGGGTTTAAATCCTATCCTTCCACAACTACCAAAAGATTTCATAGAAATGCTAAATAACAATCACATGAGGTTTGAAACACCCAAATTAAAATGACTTAAAAGTTAACAAAAACTAGAAAATATAAAAACTTAAAGCAAAACGACCATTTATAGTGCTAAGATAGAGCAACACAAACCATAATTTTGAAACCCCATTTATCATATTTACAGTGCATGGAATCAAAACAAAGACGCAAACAAAACATAAAAGGAAAGGGATTTAAAATACTTCGACATACCTGGAAATGATGAGAATGGAGGAAAGAAAACCAAAAATCCATGAAGAAGTCCAAACATGTGTGGGAAAAAGGGAAAACGAGCATGAATAAAATCCAGACAATGGTGAACAACAGAAGAAAGAAGATAAAACAAAATTAAAACAAATTAAAAACTATTAAAAACCCTTAATAAAACATAGTGATAATGCAATAAATGCAAAGCGTGTGAACTTAAGAATGTAGTCATTCTAAAATCAGTGTGATTACATGCCTAAAACAATTTTTCCAAAAAGTTCCAAGGGCGTTGAAATTCAATGCTCTTGCATATGCAAGAAAAATGACTAACTCCAAAAACTTGAAGTTTATTCAATTTTAACCTTTTGTAATTTTTCAAAAAATGAAATGGGGAAGCACTCGAAATGACTTTTTGAGGACTTGGACCATGTATGAGGGCGAGAAAGATTTTCCTCATTTTTCATTCTTAGAGGATGTGGGTTACAAAATAAACAAGTTTTGTAGGGGTAATCCCACGAATTGAGCACACTAAATTCGAGGATAACAGTTGACTCTAACTAGGGAGATTCCTTCAATCACCCTTTGAAATGATCATAGCAAGAAGAATCCTAAACTTTAAGTTCCTTTATCAATCCATTGGGCTATAGAGTCAAGCAAAAAAACACACAAAACTACAAAAGAAAAAGATACAAAATCCATACAAATATTTACAAACTTATCTGACACTTCACTAAGTGAAAAGTTTCAGATGTTTTTTGCTATGAGGCAGCAAAGATGTTGTTCCATCCTAGTACACCAGAAGAAAACTATTCTCACCACAAAGTTGGTGAATTATGAAAGGTTCTCTCCACAAGGATTCAAACTTTCCATGCATTCCTTTTGGTCTCTTCTTTTGTTTGACAATAGAACTTGATCTCCAATTTGGAAATCATGAGACTTTGGTTTTTTATCAAAAATACTTTTGACTTCGCTCTGATGTTCTATAATGTGATCCACCACCTATATGTGCTTCTCCTCTAATTAAACAAGGAACATGATGCACTTACCAATGGAGTTGTCAAAAGTTTCATCTTTAGTGGCCTTAGCCAATTTCAAAGAAGGAAATTCCAATGTTATAGGAATTTGTGCATTCAACCCGTACAAGAGCTGAAATGGAGACATGCCAATCGCTTGTTTGGGGGTAATAGGATCTACCCACAAAGAATCATATAAATCCTTGTGCCAAGACCTCTGATTCTCATCCACAAGATTCTTGATGATGGTAAGAAAATTCTTGTTACTCAATTCTACTTGACCATTCCCTTGGGGGTGATACTCTAAAGAATGAGAGAGAGTGATCCCATATTCAAAGAAAAACTCTATTACATCATTGGATGAGGAGGAAGTAGCATTATCTACTACAATCTTGTTTGGAACACTAAACCTTGAACTAATATTATGCTTAAGAAAATTTTATACCACTTTCGAAGTAGCATGCTTAACTGGAATGGCTTCCACCCACTTGATGAAATAGTTAGTAGCCATGAGAACATAACTATGCCCTTCCCTTGATGGTGGGTTAACTGTACCATTGAAATCTATACCCCACTATTGAAAGGGTTCTTCAATTACCACCAGCTTGAGGGGTAAAGCTGTCAATTTGGGTTTCCCCAGAAACTACTTGCATAACTCACACTTACGCTCCTAGTTGTATGCATCTTGAAAGAGTGTGGACCAGTAGTATTTTTCTCTCAAAATATTGTGAGCAGTGACTGGTGCTAAAAAGTGTCCTCTGCACGCTAAGTTGTGAAATGATTCCAATAACTTACCTTCTTGTGCTTTATCAACACAACATAGAAAGGTTCCATCAAGACTCCTTTTATACAAATTGTTGTCCCAAAGAATGAAGTTTGCAGCCTTGAGATTTATTTTCCTCTTTTCCTTGAATGACAGGTGTTCGAGACATTCTCCATAGGTAAGGAAGTGTGTAATATTTGAGTAATATTCATCAGTAGTGCTTACAAAAAATATTGTAGGAACATCTTTTGTATTTACTTCCTCATCATTAGATAATTCTTTTGGTTTATTATCAACTATCAGCTGACACAAACCATTCCCACAAACTAACTTTGTGGGTTTGATTTCCATGTCGTATTCTTGGACTTTGGAAATCCAATTACCTCTCTTAGTTCCAAACTCCTATTGAGTCAAGATAGACGTGATCATGGAATCCAACATTAATGCAGCAACATGAGAATTAAGGGTGTAAAACTTGAAATGCTTAACTACTTTGACCACAACACAAGCATGATTTTCCATTGGTGAGTACTTAATCTCATGAAATTTCAAAGGAAAAATCATGAATGCTATAGGAGATTCAATCCCCTCATTGTTCTGTTGTACTAGGATAGCAGATAGTGTATGTTTACAAGTGTAATTGTACATGATAAAGTCCTTTGTGTAGTCTAGGCTAACTAAGACTAGAGAATGTGCAATAGCCTCCTTAATTCCATTGAATTCATACTTTCCCTATGCACTCCAACAAAAAATTGTCTTACCTTTCATCATATCAACAATATGATGAGTCTTCTCTATAAAGTCTAGAAAAAACCTCTATAAGAAATTCACCTTCTCAAATAAGGAGTGAATTGTCGTCTTACTTGAAGGTAAAGTAAGACTTTGAATTGACTTGATCCACTCTGGATAAATCTTGATACCTTCCTTATACACAATGTGTCCAAGGAGTTTACCTTCTATAACCCCAAAAATGGACTTCTTGGAGTTGAGGGAAATTCTATGTTGTCAACACCTTTCGAGAACTTGTTGCAAGTGATGATAATGGTCTTGATGTTTCTTTGAGAATATGATCAAGTGATCAAGATAAACCACAATGAACTTACCCATCACATCACAAAAATCCAAGTCCATTTCTCTTTGAAATGTAGCACCAAAATTAATTAAACCAAAAGGCATTCTACGATAAGAAAATGTACCCCATGGAGTAGTGAAAGCAGTTTTATGTTGATCTTCTTCACTCACCTCCACTTGATTGTACCCTATAAAACCATCTAACATAGATAGCATCTCAGATCTCATCACTGTTGTAATACATGGTCCATTACTAGCAAAGGGTAATTGTCCTTCAGTGACAATTGATTCAGGTTTCAGAAATCTACACAAATGTGGATTTCCCCATTCTCTTTCCATATTGGAACAATGTTTGCTATCCATGTTGAATGATGGATAGGAAAGATGATCCTTGCATTAAGCATTTTTTGAATATCATAAAGAATAGTACCTGAAATCTTTGGATTATATTGCCTCTATTTTTTCCTATGAGGCATAGAACCCGCCTTGAGGGGAATCTAATGTTGGACCTCCTTTAGACAAAAAGAATTTAAATCTTTGTAAGAATAAGTACATCCATGTACTACCACAAAGTGTTTTACAAACTTATCTTTTTCCTCCGTAGTGTAGCATTTACCAATATTTATCAACTTAGGATCCTCTTTTGTTCCCAAATTCAACTACTAAACTTCAGTTGAAGAATCGAACTCGGATTGCTGCTACTTCTTGACATAACAATCATGTTTGTAAAACAAAAATTCAAAAGAAACCAAACCTCTCCAGTATCCTAATCTTATTCCCTTTTAACTACAAGAATTCCTCGCCAGTATCCTAATCTATCTCAAAGACTTATTCTCAAGAAGAGGAATCACTTCCCTTAAAATGCAACTCACTGAAGTTTTTAGTCTTCTCTAGAAAGACCACAATTTGATGGTCATCATTAAATATTTTCCAATGATTAGCATTATTAGGAATACTGGGACAAACAAAAAACTCAATAATATATTTGGTTCCTTTGAAGTGTTTGTGTGGAATCATAAGAGTAGCTGATACTGCTAGAGAATCAACCCTATCGTTGTATTCCCTTAGAACTACAAAAATATAAAATGAATCAAAACCTTCAATAACTTCTCAAACAAGGTTATGGTAATGCCTTAACCTTTTATTTTTTTTCTAGTACAAATTCCTTACCTAACAAACAACCAACTCGACATCACCTTGAGCATGAAGATTTTTAATCCCTTTCTTGTGTGCAACCTCCATGCCTAACAACAAAGCCTCATATTCCACAGTGTTGTTAGTATTATCAAATTATAATTTAAAAGAGAAGGAATTTTTTCCTTGTGGGGATATAAAAACTATCCCTGCACCTAATCCCGTGGAAGAGCAACTACCATCAAATTCCATAGTACAAACATCATTTGGACTACCTAAGTCAACAGTTTCAAAGTCTGGAGTCTCTTCATTTGAAGAGGTATCTTCGTCTAAAGAGGGTGAACCATGAGTTACCTGCTCCTCACTTGAATCGTTGTTTGAAGACTCAGAAACTTCATTAGTTTGCAAAAAGTAAGTACCCATTCCAAAAGATTCAAAAAGAATCTAAGATCTAGGATCATCAAATTTTGTTATAGAAATCTTAGCCTCCCTTTTCGGAAGCAGTTTTTGCATGACACCCTTGACAAGTATCCTAGCCTCAAACCAATCCATATTGATCTCGCCCCCTACATCTTTGTAGAAGTTTCATCCCAATAATATCCCATATGAGGCTAGGACATTGGCTACCAAAACTGTCATTTTGATCTTCTTGTCGGGAAATGCAACAAATGTAAATTGTGTATCTTTAATTTTCCCAATTAGGGGCACTTGTTTGTTTTCCATTGAAAACCATTGGCCAAAGGTCTTTGTCAAGTTCTAATCCAAAGTGTTAGCCACTTTGGTTGGAATCACGTTGTTAGAGGCACCCAGATCAATGACACAATTACTTAACTTTAAACATTAACCAACAAGGAGATATAAAATGAATCTATGTTTCCAGGAATAGAAAAGGGGATTGAAACCAAGTTACTTTATGAAGGACTCAATTTGGGAACAACTCAGAATTCTGGGAAGAGTCTTGGCTAGGATGAGTACCTTTATCCTTGAAAAACTTAACAAGCCTATCAAATTGATCAAGATTGGCCTGAAGATACTCAACTTCAAAAGTTTGAACTTGTCTTCTTTGCATGGTCTATGATGTCAAAGGCTTGATAAGTATTTATCAAAGAAGACAAGATATTTTCATTTTGAGGCTTGGGAATTGGGGTACTGGTCTTGAACATAGAATAATATGTAGGAGGATTTGAGGTACTTACTTGCTTATCTCTCATTGTATCTCTTGGTTGGACTAGCAAAGGAGTCCCTCTCTTGGTGATTGTGACTTTTGGATGTGGGGGATTTTTTGCTTTTGCTACATCACCTTGTTGATGATCAAGCTGATTTTGTGAGTGTGTGAAAATAGCATAAGCGTCTGCAAAATTTTCCTCTTCTTGTTCAACTCCTTCATAGTTCAAAAACCCAATATTAGAGTCGCTAGACAGATCTACTTCCTCTTGGAAGAGATTGGCACCATCCTCTAAAAGATATTCTGATTGAGGAAGATCTTCTTGCTCAGATTCATAGTATCCCACTACTGCATTTGTAGGTGGCACTTCAAGCGCAAGTCTTCCTTGCGATGCACGAAGTCTATTTTGGTTCCTTTGAGCATTTTTGAGATAATTTGAAGCATTCGAATAAGTTCTCCTTGGAATTTCTTTGTATGAAGGAATTGAAAATCCTTGAGAAATTTTCTTCTTAATAGCTAGCAATTCATTTGCTAACTTTTGCAACATAGGATCTATGGTGCTTATGGAATTTTGGGCCGAAGATGTTTGTCCTTTGTTCCTTTCTTATCTTTCCAGCGAGGATCAAATTATCCTCAACCTCAGTAGCCAATGCTTGATCATCTTCAAGGTTAGTTGGGTTAGATCTCCACAAAAGGAAACTTACCTCAGGCAACTGTGTATTAATGAAGAAGCACTTCAAATTGTGAGGTGTTGGCTGAGCATTGGCTGGAATATTGGTTGTCAACTTGTTGAATTTCACCACAAAATCATGCATGGGTTCATGTGATTCCTTCTTCATTGTTGTAAGTTGAGTCAACAATACGTGAGCATCTTCAACAAGATTGAATCTTTCGTTGAACTTGGTTCAAAGAGTATCCCAATTTGTGATATTTTGAACAGCAAGATTGTAGAACCAATCAGCTGCTACTCCTCAGAGAGTTTCAATGAACAATCTTACCAATCCATCTTCATGTTCTACACCAAGAACTCTACATATAATATAGAATGCAACGATATGCTCATCTGGGTGTTGCTTCCCATCTCCATAGAACTTGGGGATGTTCTTGAATGAGCTCCAAGGAAGTTCATGTAAAGGTGGTGTCAAATTCAAAGGACCAAAAGCATTACCCTAAGGACCTTGAGGAGCACCTTGAGCTACCATTCTGCCTTGATAGAATGGAGGGATAATATAAAAATCTCTTTGAACACTAGAAGCTTCACTTGGAATAGGTGATCTTACACTTTGAGGGAAACTCCTTGTGCCCTAAAGAGGTGACCTCGTCCATGGAGGAAAAGGATCAAAATTATGTTTCCGTAGTAATTCAAATGTAGGATCAATATGCCCTTTGGCCCTTTGACCACATGTATAGCTTCTTTTTTCTAGAATTCAAACTTGGAAAGAGAGGTAGATCAACAATAAAAGAAATAATTACAAACACAATAAGAAACTAGTATACTTCAATCATAAGCATGATGTTATGGTTACGTATTCGTGATCCCCAACGGGGTCACCAAAAACTAATGGGTGAATATTTTTCAATCACTTAAATAATTACAAAATGGTGATTTCAACCACAACTATGATGAGATTAAAATTTGTCATCTTAGAAAGGGGAGGCTCTTTTCTTATTGCTCACTAAAACAACTTAACTAACCTAGATTGTGTAACCTAAATTTATCCATGGGTGTTACATTCATCCTTTTCTCTTTTTTCAGAAAGGATGTTTTTCTCTTAAACAAATTACAATGTTACCTCATGATAATTATGACATATAATTCACCACAAAATCCTAAAATGAGTAGTAATAACCAATATCTACTTGATTAAATGAAAGAGTAACAAGAGTGATACTAATGAGTACTAGTAACCGGAAAACCCACAAAAAATCAAAGTCTTTTGGTGTCTTCAATGATGATTCGTAAAGATATAGAATGGTGTATCTTGCAGCTCAAAGAATCCAATATATGCCACAAAAGGATCCACAAAACATAGCAAATAACCCATAGCCCAAAGTCTTTGAATTATCAACAAAATGTACACTCAAGAACATAAACTTCAAATCCAATAATGTAGCACAAAATCTACAAAATCATATTTGAATTTCGTTTCAAATATATGATATAACACCACTTATTCAACCATTTATGTAACACTCAGAAAATTAAGAGTAATTTCTAAAGCCTTTTAACACATCATTAAGGGAAATTAAAAATATTCTAAATTTATTCAACCATAAGTTTCCGAAAAGTCAACATTTCTCATAATTCTTCCAAATGAAATAAAGAGAATTTGAAATTTCATAAAATAATATCATCATTGCATTCATAAGTATTTCAAAGATTTTCTCATCTCAATATCTTTCTTGGAGGAAGGTTCAATCAAAAATAAATAGTCTTTCTACATAAGATACCCTCATTATAAAGGAAATCAAAGAGCATAATTCAAATACAACTAACTTGACTTATTCAACAAGAAGTCAATTGATTTACATATAAATTTTTCATTACAAGCACAAGTTAGAAAGAATATAATCTATCATATCAATTAATTTCAACCAACCAACCGCCGTGAACTTGGTCTGGTGTGAGCCTTCAATTTTCCCATTTTTTCGGCTGCCACATATCCACAGTGTTGCTTGGACTTCCTAATTCCTCTCCTTCGAAGCCCCCCCGCTAAAGTAGCAAGTGATTGAGTCCTCATGGTGGCACAAGTTTTCGGTGCGTGCCATATATATTCTATTATCCAAAACAGAAAATTTCCACAATTGTTGAGAGAAGCAAGAAATTTCTTTCTTTTAAACTAAAATAAAATTGATGAGGTTTCTTTAATTGGCTTGTGCAAAGCAAGAAAAATAAATGTAGAAGAATTGACAAGATAGCTCTTCTCTGGTTCGGCACCTGTCCTTTATGTTCCCTACCTAGTATAGTTCCTATAAACTCTAATTAAATTATATAATTTCAACTTAACCTTTTTCAATTAAATAAACAAAAGAACTCTGTTGGAATATCGAGCTCTCCTAAGCAATCCTTTTGAGGTGTTTTGTTTTTTTCCAAAATTTAAAATATATATATATATATATATATATATATATATATATATATATATATACTAATATATATATATATTATATATATTTATTATTAAAAGATTTGAGCATTAATTCTTTGTAAGATTTTTATCCTTTTGTAATGACTTTTGATTACATATGTATTTCATATACAGAATAAATAATATATATATATATATGTATATATATCTTGATAATTTGGTTGCAGTATTTGATAATAAGAACAGTGTTTTCAGTTTTCCATTGCATTTCTATTGACAGTTTTGATTCCCTATTTCATGGGTACAGAATAAAATAATATACTGATACAATACAATTTTTGTTCATTCTGAGGTTTCATCTTTCATTCACATTTCATGTTGTATTCTTTTTGACATATTCAAGGTACTTTCCAGTCTATATGGTGTCTCAAACACTTCTGTTATTGTTTTCAGGTTATAGCAATTCAAAGAACAGAATTCATATACTTTCTGTTACATGGCTTTTCTTTTCCTGTCCTTGCTTCAGATTCAAGATTTATAAAACAGGCATTCTACTTTCTGTTATATGGATTTTATATAGATTCAAGATATTTATAAAATAGAATTTATACTACTTTTCTGGGAAAGAGTTTTCTGTCTCAATTTGTATTGGCATACAATGCATGGGTATCTATATATATATATATATATATATATAGGTATACATATATATATATATATATGTATGTATGTCAGTCCATAATATTCAGCTGTATCTTCGAAGCAGAATTCATGTTCAGCTGTAGAAGTAAAAAAATATATATATATGTGTAAATTCATGTTCAGCTGTATCATTCGAAGTAAGAAATTTATATATATATATGTGTAGAAATTCATGTTCAGCTGTATCAAATTCGAAGTAAGAAATTCTGGTTTTCAGATTGTGAATTTACTGGTGTGCATAATTAACAGGGTTTTTACATGGTTTCCTTACTGGCATTGAGCGACCAAAAGGGCTCAGGAAAAAGCCCTTGCCCTCCCATGGGGAGGGGCGGGCTGTGTAGGCTCTGCCTCCACAGGCCGCGGCCTGTGGAGGGCGCGCCCTCACTCCACGACACCCCATGGGGAGGGCAGGGGGAAATAAATTCCCAAAGCAATTTCAAACTCAGAAAAAAAAGAAAGACATTCGTCCAGTATAAACAGCATTCGGATTTGTCTCAAAACAGATATGCAGACATTATATATATAAAATTGCAAATACACTTGAGATTTCTTCATTAAAATGCAGACTTGAAACAGGGCGAAAACCCTAAAGGAGAAGAAGGAATGTGTTCTATAATTTCAACACAGAACAGAAAGCTGTTACCCAGTTTTCAAAACAAAATTGGAAAATTGTATTCTAAACAGAGAACAAAGTATTTCTTTACTGCAGTTTTGATATTAAAATTCAAAGAAGGCATAGCAAAAAGAACCTGGCACAGTTGTCTTCCAGTGCAGATGCTCAGCAATACTTCTCACTCTGTTCCCCAGCTCTCGGATGATGATCCTGATGATATTATCAAAGTCCTATGTTCTTTCTTAAAAAGCCCTCTTCCTCCTTTCGAGGATCATGCATGAAATCCTCAGATGACAGCATTTTACAAGGATTGCCACATACCCAGCAAATTGTTGATTTTGAGACAGAATTTTCCAGAGCCCCATGTTTTCTCGGGCTGTTCATTCTTAATTCTTTTGGAAGAAAATTGACCATATATCCCTAAATAGATTTATTTATATTCCTTTTATGCAATTATCAAAAAGAATTCATTTATGCAAAACAGATTTAGTTTATGTTTATTTTTATTTAATTTGTTTTAATTTTTAAATACATTTCTTTTAATCAAAATATAGATTTAACCCTTTTTGCTCAAATTTATAATGAGAAATAAGGAAATAGAATAAGCCATATAATTTCATGATCTAATTTAACCTTATTTCAAATTCGCTATGCTAATCATTTCACGCAATCACATTGTAAAAATGAACATGATCTAATGTAGCTACATGATGTAAGTGGTGTGTGCATAACCGAGAGTTTTCTCCTCTTCTACCCTGTCGAGAAGCTAACCTCCTTTTCCTCAATCACACTCTTGGCCTTCGATCTCCTTGGCCTTCGATCACCTGCCATTCAGATGCACTCAGGCATGCAAAACAAAAGAGTATTAGTAACCATCGTAGGAACAATAATTAACTCAACATTTATATGAATGCATTTATAATTCTTGAAAGAAACAATTATATTAAAGCATTGCTCTTAACACATATCATACTTCATATATTAAATCTCATAAGTCATGATTAAACATTATCTAAATAAGTCATTGTCAAACTAAGTCAAATAGTCAAAATAAGTCATGATCAAAATAAGTCAATGGTCATATTAAGTCATGATCAAAATAGGTCAATGGTCAAAATAAGTCAATGTATGAGACGTGACATCCTTCCCCCCTTGAGAAGAGACATCGTCTCGATGTCTAAAAGAAAATTACACAGCAAAATGGGGATATCAGTACTTCGTAAGTCTCTGTAAAAGAAAAATAATATATATACTAAGGTCTCAAATGAGGAAAAAGTCTGTCTATGTCCTCTGCATTCTCCCAGGTGGCATTATCCACCGAATACTGGTCCCACTGGACCCTGTATTGCATAATGTCTCTATTACGCAACTTAACATTGCGCTCTTCCAGAATCCTGACGGGTTCCACCTGTATCACCCCTGGGTCCTGGACCTGCAATGCACGCCAATCAAGGATATGAGCAATATCTGGATGGTATGGCTTGAGTACTGAAACATGAAACACATTATGTATCCGGGATAGGGCTGGTGGCAGAGTAAGCCTGTAAGCAACTGGATTCACCACCTCCAAAACATCAAAAGGGCCAACAAATCTAGGAGCCAACTTAGAGTTCTTGCCAAAAGAGATTGAACTCTTATGCGGCCGAACTCTTAAAAAGACCTTATCTCCTGCAGAGAATTGTCTAAAACTTCGGTTCTTATATGCTAGGATTTTCTGTCTATCCGCAGCCTGCTTCAACTTTTCCTTAATGATTTTCATTTGATCTTCCATTTCTCTGAGCATCTTAGGGCCAATCACCACCCTGTCTTCTACTCTGTCCCAACTAATGGGTGTCCGACATTTACGTCCATAAAGGGCTTCAAAAGGTGCCATGCCCAAAGAAGCATGGTAGGAGTTGTTGTAAGCAAACTCCACCAAAGGAAAATACTCCTCCCACTTATATTGCTGCTCCATACAGTACATGCGGAGGAGATCTTCTACTACCTGGTTCACCCTTTCTGTCTGACCATCGGTCTGAGGGTGATATGCGGAACTAAAATTTAATTTGGTTCCTAGGGAAGAGTTTAATGTAATCCGGAACCTAGAAGTCATTCGAGTGTCTCGATCTGAGATGGTCGTCTCTGGCACTCCATGCAACCGGAAGATTTCTTAGACAAATTTTCTTGCTAAAACCATTGATCCATCCTTGAGATTTCCCGGAATGAAATGGGCAACCTTTGTCAATTTATCTACTACAACCAAGATGGTATCATGTCAGTTTTTGGACATTGGTAGCCCCTGTATAAAATCCATAGTGATAACCTGCCATTTATACTTTGGTACCCTGTGAGGATATAAGAGTCATGCCGGATGTACATGCTCAGCTTTGACTTGCTGGCACTCTAAGCATCGAGCTACATGGGACGTAATATCCCTTTTAAGTCCTGGCCAGAAGTACAATGGCCTAAGTCCTTCCATCATTTTTGTAATACCAGGATGTCCTGAGTATGGTGCATTGTGGAATTCTTCTAGCACCAACTCTCTCAAGTTTGCAAAACTAGGAATGTACATTCGTCCCTGGTACCTCAAAAGTCCATTTGATTCTAACATATAGCCTTCATATCGACGGTCAGAGGGATTTACCCTAAGGGCTTGTTTCACCCTTTCATAGTGTTCGTCCCCAAAGGAGGATTGCACTACTTGTTGCCTGAGATCTGATTTTATGGTAACCATGGCTGCAAGGTGTCTCCTTCTACTCAGGGTGTCAGCCACTCTGTTTTCTTTACCTTTAATATATTCAATCCCAAAATCATACTCACTCAGGAATTCCAGCCATCGCCTTTGTCGGGCATTGAGATTAGGTTGAGTGAAGATGTATCTCAATCCTGCATGGTCTGTTTTAAGTTCGAAAGGCTTTCCCAAGAGATAATGCCTCCACATTTGTAAAGCATGGACTATGGCTGCCAATTCTAATTCATGTGGCGCATAGTTTAATTCATGCTGTTTTAACTTCCTTGACTCATAAGCTACCACTTGTCCTTCTTGCATAAGAACTGCACCTACCCCTTCTCCTGATGCATCAGTAATAACTGTGAAATGGCCATTCGGATCTGGCACAACTAGGATGGGTGCGGTAGTGAGTTTCTCCTTCAGCAGCTGAAAGGCTTTCTCGCATTTATCGCTCCATTCAAACTTCTTTTCCTTCTTCTGTAGTGCAGTGATGGGAGCTGCGATTGTCGAGAACCCTTGGACAAATTTCCTATAGTATCCTGCAAGTCCCATGAAACTTTGAACTTCAGAGACATTTTGCGGGGCCGGCCAATCCATAATTGCCTTAATCTTCTCCGGATCTACTCTTACCCCTTCTGCTGAGATCACATGACCTAAATAATGCACTTCAGATTGGAAGAAGGTACACTTAGACATTTTTCCATACAACTTATGTTCCCTTAGATGCTGCAACACAATCCTCAAATGCTTCTCATGTTCTTCCTCTGACTTAGAATAGATTAAAATATCATCAAGAAAAATTAGGACAAAATTATCCAAGCAATCTCGGAAGACACTATTCATCAGGTTCATGAAAGCTGCAGGAGCATTACTTAGCCCAAAAGGTAGCACAGTAAACTCATAGTGACCATACCTGGTTCTAAAAGCAGTTTTGTGAATGTCTTCTTCCTTCAGTCTCAACTGGTGATATCCTGATCTTAAATCAATTTTTGAGAATACCTTGGCATCTTTCAACTAATCAAATAAATCATCAATGCGAGGAAGCATATATTTATTTTTGATAGTAACCTTGTTAAGCATTCTATAATCAATGCACAACCTCAAGGTACCATCCTTCTTTTTCACGAAGATGACGGGTGCTCCCCAAGGTGACACGCTTGGCCTAATAAGACCTTGCTTCAGTAATTCCTCTAGTTGGGCCTTGAGCTCAAATAATTCTGTTGTATTCATCCTGTAAGGGGCCTTAGACTGAGGTTCTGCTCCTGGAATCAGATCAATAGAGAAATCAAACACACGCTTAGGCGGGAGCTCAGTCAATTCTGTAGGGAAAACATCCTCAAATTCCTTCAGAATGGGATGATCATTAATTGATTCTCTCTCATCAAGGTCCTTGACTTTTATTGCAAAGATAGAGCATCCCTTCCGACTTGCCTTTTTCAACTGCATGGCAGATACTTGCCTAAGCTCTAATGGCTTTTTAATTCCACAAAGCTCCACTTGTTTTCCTCGGTCATCGAAACACTTAATTGACTTCTCTTCACAATCTACAAGGGCTTTATGTTCAAAGAGCCAATTTATCCCTAATATCACATCGTAAGACCCTAATGGTGCAACATACAAGTTCACCTGCGTCTGAAGGTTAGGGAGTTCAAGTTTGCTGAAATACATGCATTGCTCTACCCTCTTCTCTACCTGGTTTCCATACTGAACTTTCCAAGAATTTGCCATAAAACTTGGTCTAACTGATATTTTAGTCAAAACATGAGGGTCTATGAAACTATCAGTAACACCTGTATCAATCAGAACAGAAACAGGGCATCCAAATAATTTACCCGATAACTGGATGGGAGTTGCTTGATAATCGGCCTGGCGATTGTCAACCGCTGCATGAATATGATGCTGGTTTCTGTTATTTTGCTTGTTATTTCTCTGAGGGCACACACTAGCGTAATGCTCGCCACCACAAGTATAACATCCTCCACGAGGTGCCTTAGGTTTGTCAGAGAAATCTCTCCTGTTGTTATCATTCCTCTTATTGTAGTTGCCCTTCTTGTTGTTATTGTTCCTGCTTCCTTCATTGCGGTCCTGAGGACTACCATCTCTCTTCAAATTTTTGATTTGTCTGTTTTCATTCCCTTGACTGTCCTGTTTACTCGAACCACCCTGATTGCGATTTCCTTGGAATTTCTTGTTGCCATACTTGGCTTCCCTGCTCTTCCTATAATTAGCAGCTTGTTGCAATTTGTGCAATTAGATGTAACACTCAGAAAATTAAGAGTAATTTCTAAAGCCTTTTAACACATCATTAAGGGAAATTAAAAATATTCTAAATTTATTCAACCATAAGTTTCCGAAAAGTCAACATTTCTCATAATTCTTCCAAATGAAATAAAGAGAATTTGAATTTGCATTTCATAAAATAATATCATCATTGCAAATGAAACAAAGCATAAGTATTTCAAAGATTTTCTCATATACATATATTCCTCTTCACTTGGAGGAATCAATCCTTCTAATAGAATATCTTTTCTACGCTAAGATACAAAACTTTAACTTCTTAAAATCAATGATACATTAAATACATTCAAATATACTTCCATCTCAAGTTTCAACAAGAATTTCAAAATGTATATACATAAATAACGGGCTTCACAAGCCAAGTCTGAAAGATACATAAGTATATCAATAGCAATTAATCTTGGATCCACCAACCGCCGTGACACCTTGGTCTTCTTGCGAGCTGGGGCCAAGAATGTGATTCAGGCGCCTTTTCCGCCCAACCACGAAGTCCATGACTTCCCCGGGTCCCTTCCTAACTCGAAGGAATCCCCGGCCCTGCATAAAGGAGCCTAGCAACCCGAAACGGTAAAACAGGAGGGCACTCTCGGTGCGTGCCTGATGCCTATATGCATTTCTAACATGAAATAAACACATTTCTTGCAACAGGAGGTGGCAGAGACTCAAATAAATTTCTAGGCTTTTAAAATAAACAATCCATCTATTTCAATGGTACAGTGCTTGGCCAAGCAAAATAATAATAAATGGTAGAATTAGAAGAGGTAATACTACCGTCTCTGTTCGCCCACCTTCGGCACCCTGTCCCGGAAGTTACCATAGTGCAGTTAAATAATACTTAACAGAAACTTAATATATATTTTCAAACAGGCTTTCACCTTTTAATCAATTAAAAGAACTGAATTTTGAGTACATTCCTTATATCTCAGTTGTAAGATGCTATTTATCCTTTTGTAAGTGTTCCCTTTTTAAAATATATATATATATATATATATATATATATGTATATATATCTTGATAATTTTCAGTGCACTATTTGATAATAAGAACAGTGTTTTCAGTTTTCCATATGCATTTCTATGACTGACAGTTTTGATTCCCTATTTCATTACAGGGTACAGAATAAAATAATATACTGATACAATACAATTTTTGTTCAAAAATTCTGAGGTTTGGAAGACAGTCTTTCATTCACATTTCATGTTGTATTCTTTTTGACATATTCAAGGTACTTTCCAGTCTATATGGTGTCTCAAACACTTCTGTTATTGTTTTCAGGTTATAGCAATTCAAAGAACAGAATTCATATACTTTCTGTTACATGGCTTTTCAAGATTTTCCTGTCCTTGCTTCAGATTCAAGATAATTATAAAACAGAATTCATTCTACTTTCTGTTATATGGCTTTTCAAGATTTTCCTGTCCTTGCTTCAGATTCAAGATATTTATAAAACAGAATTTATACTACTTTTCTGGGAAAGAGTTTTCTGTCTCAATTTGTATTTGGCATACAATGCATGGGTATCTATTTATATATATATATATATATATATATAGGTATATATATATATATATATATATATGTATGTATGTATGTATGTATCATTTTATATGCATACATATATATATATATATATGTAGAAATTCATGTTCATATCAAATTGAAGTAAGAAATTCTATATGTATATATGTGTTCATGAAGATCTCAAATTCGAAGTAAGAAATTCTATATGTATATATGTGTAGAAATTCATGTTCAGCTGTATCAAATTCGAAGTAAGAAATTCTATATGTATATATGTGTAGAAATTCATGTTCAGCTTATGAAGTAAGAAATTCTACTGGCCGTGCATAATTAACAGGGTATTTTACATGGTTTCCTTACTGGCATTGAGCGACCAAAAGGGCTCAGGAAAAAGCCCTTGCCCCTCCCATGGGGAGGGGGCGGGCTGTGAGGGCTCGTGCCCTCCACAGGCGGCCTGTGGAGGGCGCGAGCCTCCACAGTCCACGACCTTCCCATGGGGAGGGCAAGGGGGAAATAAATTCCCAAAGCAATTTCAAACTCAGAAAAAAAAAGAAAGACACTCGCCCAGTATAAACAGCATTCGGATTTGTCTCAAAACAGATATGCAGACATTATATATAAAATTGCAAATACACTTGAGATTTCTTCATTAAAATGCAGACTTGAAACAGGGCGAAAACCCTAAAGGAGAAGAAGGAATGTGTTCTATAATTTCAACACAGAGCAGAAAGCTGTTACCCAGTTTTCAAAACGAAATTGGAAAATTGTATTCTAAACAGAGAACAAAGTATTTCTTTACTGCAGTTTTGATATTAAAATTCAAAGAAGGCATAGCAAAAAGAACCTGGCACAGTTGTCTTCCAGTGCAGATGCTCAGCAATACTTCTCACTCTGTTCCCCCAGCTCTCGGATGATGATCCTGATGATATTATCAAAGTCCTATGTTCTTTCTTAAAAAGCCCTCTTCCTCCTTTCGAGGATCATGCATGAAATCCTCAGATGACAGCAGTTTACAAGGATTGCCACATACCCAGCAAATTGTTGATTTTGAGACAGAATTTTCCAGAGCCCCATGTTTTCTCGGGCTGTTCATTCTTAATTCTTTTGGAAGAAAATTGACCATATATCCCTAAATAGATTTATTTATATTCCTTTTATGCAATTATTAAAAAGAATTCATTTATGCAAAACAGATTTAGTTTATGTTTATTTTTATTTAATTTGTTTTAATTTTTAAATACATTTCTTTTAATCAAAATATAGATTTAACCCTTTTTGCTCAAATTTATAATGAGAAATAAGGAAATAGAATAAGCCATATAATTTCATGATCTAATTTAACCTTATTTCAAATTCGCTATGCTAATCATTTCACGCAATCACATTGTAAAAATGAACATGATCTAATGCAGCTACATGATGTAAGTGGTGTGTGCATAACCGAGAGTTTTCTCCTCTTCTACCCTGTCGAGAAGCTAACCTCCTTTTCCTCAATCACACTCTTGGCCTTCGATCTCCTTGGCCTTCGATCACCTGCCATTCAGATGCACTCAGGCATGCAAAACAAAAGAGTATTAGTAACCATCGTAGGAACAATAATTAACTCAACATTTATATGAATGCATTTATAATTCTTGAAAGAAACAATTATATTAAAGCATTGCTCTTAACACATATCATACTTCATATATTAAATCTCATAAGGTCATGATTAAACATTATCTAAATAAGTCATGGTCAAACTAAGTCAATAGTCAAAATAAGTCACGATCAAAATAAGTCAATGGTCATATTAAGTCATGATCAAAATAGGTCAATGGTCAAAATAAGTCAATGTATGAGACGTGACAATTTACGAGAAAATGTAATGAGAAGGACATAAGAGGAATCTCACACATAACAAAATAGATCCAAAGCAAAGGTTGGATGCAAAATTTTCCTTTATTGATTGAAATTCAATTTTCACATTAAACAAAAAGTCTCAATATGGTTTTCAAATGGGTAGTGTTTCGCTTCAAAAGATAAAAAGTCCCTATTACAAAAGAGCTCCCTCATATATATAGAGGAGAGCCAAGAGCTAAAATAGGAAAGCAACTAACTTGACTTATTCAATAATAGAGTCTGATTTGATTTAGGACTTCTCTGTTTTTACATGTAATTGCATATTTACAAAAGACATGTAATCTGTCATAAACTAATTACATATTTCATAAGGGAAAAACTAAAAAATAAACTATGGAATAGGTGTGTTCCTTCATTCTTTCCCATTCTTTTCCAATGTCTTCATATTTCTTTAGTGTTGCTTGGACTTCTAAATTCCTCGACCTTATAGTGTGCCTGGAGACTGCAAGTACTCGTGTGATTGAGTCCTCCATGGTGATGCAAGTTTTTCGGTGCCTTTCCAGTACTACCTTCAAGTTATCCAAAGTGAGCTGAATTTCCACCAATTTGTTGATAGAAGCTAATGAAAAAGCTTCATCTTCAAACTCTAATTGTATTGATGAGGTGAACTCCTAGATAACCTTGTCAAAGGGAAGAACTTCTTGATTGTCATCAATAACTTGACAAGATAGCTCCTTTATTCTGGTGATGAGATTTGAACCTTTATCTTCACCTACCTCCTAAGCTTCCTATAAGTCTCTAATTAAATCACTGATGACGTTCAACTTATACCTCATGGTCTCATGTATGTTGACAAAAATTACTCTGTTGGGAATTATCGAGCAACTTCCTCTAGCACATCAAGCTTGAGGTCTTTCATTTTTTTCCAAGCTTCAAGACTTTTCTCCATTTCTTATTGACTCTAGGAAACTGTGCCAATGATTTGACTCAATTTTTCCTTTACATTTCCCATATTCCTAGTTCCTTACTCAGAAGATTTCAGCAGTTGTGTTCTTTGATCCAAGATCCTTTCAATCCATTTTGTAACCACCTTACCCCGTACATGTGTGCTTTCAGATTTCTGAATAACAAGATCCTTAATGCTTGTAGCTATAGGCTTGATACACTTAGAAGATTGAGTAATCTTCTGAAGTACGAAGGTAAGTTGTTCAACCTTGGCATTGTATTGATATTTTACTTTCTTTTCGTGATCAAACCTCTCAATTAGAGAAGCCAATGTTGATTGTGCATCCTCTTTCATACTTTCATGCATCCTTTTCCCAAGTTCTACCCTTGTGATAAAATAATTACATACATCTATCTCTTCTACAGTTTTACCCAAGGGAGGCTATGCAACCTCAACATATTTGTATCCTACTTTATCCACCAAAAGCCATGAGAGATTCTTTGGCTTCTTTGTAGATTTTGTCTCTTTACCAGCGCCAATTGACCAAAATCAAAGTTTCCAGGAGAGATGGCTTGCTTCTTTCTCTTTGGTGTGTGTGAGGCCAACCAAGGGGGAAGAGGTGAAGAACCTTCTCCAAGACCTATAATCATAGCTTGAGTGGATGTGGTTGCACATACAATGCTGGTAGTTACAAGTGGTGGAGTGTCAGTTTGAACAGCCATAGGTATCTCCACACTTGGCACATTCTATGTAGTTTCATCCATAAACCTATCTAACTCAAATTGAGTAGACATATCAAAAGGAGAAGACAGACTCAGCAAATTAGGTGAGGAGCCAAAAATATTCTCAAAATTGTTCCTAGGACTATAAAAAATAGACCCCGAAGTTGGGGATGAATGTTTTGGTTGAATGAAAATGATAGGGGCAATAATAGTGGTAGCAACAATAGTGACAAAGGGAAAAGGATGTTCAATTGAAACAACAGGAGGAGTGGGAGTTGTCATAGTGGTAGTGATAGGGAAAGAAGAAACAACGGATTTTTTTAGAGCATCCTCATGTAGAGACTCTCATACTTCTTCATCCAGACTCTTTTCTACTTGTTCTTCAACTTGAGCTAACACCTCTTTTATATGAGTTGATGGGCCTTCTCAATCTTTGCTCTTACACCCTTTCATTATGAATTGAATCTCAGGATTAAGGGTTCTACTTGTACCTAGCACATCACCCTTATTCTTAGTTCTATTTTTTTCTCTTTTCCCGACATGCACCTTAATTTCTTCTCCCTCAAATCTAGTGTTAAAATTCTTCAATCTTATGTTTTCTTATAACCAAATGTTAGTGTTAGCAAGAATGAGTTGGAATCTCTCCCTAATTGAAACAACTTCCTTCTTTGACCACTAAAAGGGAGGAAGAGGAGAATCATCAATATTATTTCCCTCATATGAAAAATCTAGGATGTCATCTTCATCCTCCATGTCCTCTGGAATTCCTTCTAGATCTAAATTTACAATTTGTTCAAAGGTAAGCTGACAATAGTCCAACTTCCTTATATCCTCTTTTGTCTAGAAATCTATCAATATGTCCTCTACTACGTGTACATGGGAATAGCTCTTATTGAGCTTATCTTTCATTCCTCTATAGTCAAAGTCATGTCTCCTTTTGAATGTCTTCATCGTGACCCATTGCATCTTTGATTCCATGGCCTTAGCTTTGGGAGATGTTGTGATAGAGTATCTACCTATCGTGAGAGGAAATTTAAACCCTGGCTTGTGAGATTCTACTTGTCTGCTATGCATTTCCATCATCTGTCTACACAACTCCATGGGGACTATCTTATCACTTGGATACCTTGGGAGAATATATAGATATTCGATGAAGCACCCAACTCAAATTTACATGAAGGTGGGAAATTATAGGAATATACAGCCAAATTTATTAACCACTACCCATGCTTCATCAAATACTCTCTTCTTCTCAAGTTCTCAATAAAAAATGGAGAGGTATGGAGAAAAGAAAGAATCATTGAACCTTCTAAAATGATGAATATTATCATTCTAAGTCAATTGGGAATAGTATTGATAGATTGGAACATGCCTCCTATCACCCTTTGATGTCAAACCTAGAAAGTTCCTCATTGATGCAATAGTGTAAAACAAGTATGAAGTCATATAAAATATCGATGAGGTGGGCACCTTTATGAGTTGATCCTGAATTGCATCACTTATTTGTTGTTTCCTCTTATGACATTAACGTGAAAGTACATCCACTCTTGAAAATTATAAGAGTTAGTCAATTCCTTTACCTTGAAAAGAAGGGTAATTAAGTCATTTACTTCCTCAATGAAATCACTGCGAGGAAAGCTCTTAGGCTATCTTGAAATATTTGGCCTTGGGTTCTTTAACCACCTTGCATTAATTTCCCTCTTACAACTATCTAGATCCTTATCATAATGAGCTTGTGCATTATCAATGGTAAGATCAAAAAATGCATAAATGCTCAGACATTGGAAGATCTTGTTGAAGAATTTCGCATTTAGTTTATGATCACATTCTCATCATGATCCCTAACACTTTTGGACTCCTTGTGATAATGGGCTACCACTACTAGAACAAATTTAGGATTGTGTGCCGCTACTAGAAATACAACTTCCAACTGAATATTACTCTCTACCATACATACCATGCCTAAATCTGATAGCTGCTTCTTTGTCCTCTCCACAATACGTATCAACATGTCCTATCTTTATGTCTTTCATCTCATCAATGTTCAAACAAACATCTAGGTCACTGTAAAGACACCTTGATATTTGTACTTCATGGATTTATTGCTTGGTGATGGATCAAATATTTTTGGAGCAACTATATGTAGAGTTAAACACTCGTACCCTTTCAAGAATTCGAGTGTGAATGCCTGAAACAACATACAAGGGAAACTGCAAAAAGTTCATATTTTCTAGTGTAAGAGAAAAAATAGGATTTTGTGTAGTGACGAGAAAAAAATGAGCTATTGCATGCACTTTTAGAAGTTATGATACAATGGCATTGAAAAAATTAGATAATGCAAGTGGTTTGATAACTTGGATGCAAAGGTGGAGAAAAATTGAGCTCTTGCATAGGGTAGAACTGCTAAGTGTAATATCGGGAAGAAATTGCGTTATTGCATGGGGTATTTTACTTTGGGTGCAATGGTGCAAAATTTTTGAGACACTGCATTAGGGTAACATGTTTGATGTAAGGGAAAAGTTTTTTCCCACCCCTACATGGGGTAGAACAGACCAAGTGCATAGGAAGGAAATATTTTTGCTCTTACACATGATAATGCATGTTTAGATGCAAGTCAAGTTTTAAAACCCAGCATGCATGTTAAATCAATTTAAAAGATGCAACGATGGGAAAAATACCAATTTTGCATGTGTGTTGAAAAATTGATCATGTGTTAGTTGGGTTTTAAACCCTGACTTGTACATGAATGAAATAATGGTGGGTATTATATAGTGGATTTCAAACCCTGCAATGCAAGTGTAATAAGTAAGTTTTGGATGTCATTCGAGGATTAAACCAATGTGTAGCAAGGATGACACCAAGCCGTGTAGAATTGAGGATGTAGGTCAAGGTTTTAACCCTGACCAACATCCCGTGAACATCACAATGTAATGCAAGTTTGTGAAATGAAAAATGAGTAAATCGAGGTTTAAAACCGAATTAGTGTCTTTAAACAGTCATGGTAGTTTATAGGCAATCAACATTAGAAACTCAAATTGCACAAGGAAGTGGTGTGTATTAAACAAGGGATTCGAGGTTTAAATCTCGTCCTTCCACTGCTACCAAAATATTTCACAGAAATGCTAAACAACAATCATCTGAGGTTTGAAACACTTGAATGCAAATGACTTAAAAGCTAACAAAAACTAGAAAATATAAAAACCTAAAGCAAAACGACCATTTTACAGTGCTAAAATAGAGCAACACAAACCATAATTCTAAAACCCCAAACATATTTATAGTGCATGGAAGCATAACAAAGACACGAACAAAAAATAAAAGGAAAGGGATTTAAAAGACTTAGGCATACTTAGAAACGGCGAGAATGGAGGAAATAAAACCAAAAACCTATGAAGAAGTCCAAACACGCATGGGAAAAAGGGAAAACAAGCACGTAAAAACTCTAAACAATGGTGAACAGTGGAAGAATAAAGATAAAAAAAAATTAAAACACATTAAAAGCCCTTAATAAAATGCATTGATACTGCAATAAATGTAAAGTGTGCAAACTTAGGAATGTAGTCGCACTAAAAATAAAAATCAGCACGATTACATACCTAAAACAATTTTGCAAAAAGATGCGAGGGCCTTGAAATTCAGCACTCTTGCATCTGCAGGAAAAATGATTAACTCCAAAAACTTGAAGTTTATTCAATTTTAACCTTTTGCAATTTTTCAAAAGATGAAAAGGGGAATCACTCAAAATGAATTTTCAAGAACTTGGAACACACACGAGGGGGAGAAATATTTGCCTCATTTTGTATGCTTAGAGGACATGGGTTATGAAACAGACAAGTTTCATAAGGGTTATCCCACTAATTGAGTGCACTAAATTCAAGGATAACACATCTTCACCTTGGCTTGTTCATTTTCTTTCTATGTGCCATGTTGGAGGATGAGATGATTTATTGCTTGAGATGGTGTACATCTTGGATGTTATTGCATGCATCTTGATGAAGCACAAGAACATGTTGGAGATTCATGTGGTTTCATGGATGGCCATGATGATGCATTTCATCGATTGACCCTTATGTGATATATACAACAAGTGAGAATATTAAGAATAGGGTTGTGCACACCTTGCACAATAATACATTATTTAATTATGTAAAATACATATTTATTTACATAGTTTATCACTAGGAGATGTGTTTAGCCACATTAAATATTTTTGGGTTCACTTGTAAAGTTGTATTTAACATTAGTTTTTATGTGTGGGTTATACATGGGAAAATATTTAATATTTCAAAACCTTAGTACTAAAAAGTAAATGTGGGGTGAATGGTTTTGTGTACTCATGGTTTTGAGGCACATACTTTTACCTTACCATTTGGTTTTTTGTGTGATATTGATTCTATAAAATCAAGCACATGTTTAGTGGTTGACGTTGGCTGGTTGCCTAGTAGATAATTTAGCTTGATTGTCATTGCATTGAGCTTTCTTTTGAAGAATACATATGTGAATCATGTCATGGTATGGGAGGATACATGCTTGGACACATGAAGGATGCATCGAAGGAGCTTGATTTTTTAAAAGTATGTGTGGAGAATATGTAAGTGTATTGTAATATTTGTATTATTAAATCATACATTGAGTGGGGATGCTTTTACAAGTTGGGCTTTTCCCTCTTAAGGGTTTTTCTAGAGTATATCTTGTGTTATATTGTGGTATATCTTTGATATTTGCATATATGGTTATTTTAAAGCTTTTACACATGCTTTTATCTCATGAGGTTATGTAGGAAATGGTTTAATCAACCTATATTATTTTCTTAACACATCCATAATCATATTTTTAAAATAACATATTTCATCTCATACATGATGATCAATATTCTACATCTCATATTTAATCTATGGGTACTTATCTTTTACATATTCAAATTATTTACATGATGATGGTTTATGAATTGATGATATTTTATTAGCTTCTCATTTTGATACTCCATTACCTTATCTTGGTATCCAGACATAATAACCCAACCAAAATAACCTTGGACACAATAACCCTGTCATAATAACCTAAGGACAAAATAACCCAGGGTCATAATAACCCATGGATAGAATAACTCGTGGTCAAAATAACCCATGGATAGAATAACCCATGGTCCTTTCTCTATATTCTTAAGGGGGTATTATGTCCATGGGTTATTCTGACCACAGGTTATTTTGGCTTGGGTTATTATGATCCTGGGTTATTTTTTCCTTGGGTTATTGTGACTGATTTATTCTATCTAGGGTTATTTTGGCCAGGTTATTATGTCCTACATCCCCTTATCCTATATTGCATGATGATATTGTAAACCTTAGTGAGAAACAGTTGTATCATGATAAGGATGAATAAAGTGATGCATCTTTAAATGTGAATTATTTTTTCTTGCTAAGTATATGCACATAAATGATGATATTATATTAATTGGTGAATTTATATATTATCTAGGTCATACTAATTTAGAATGGTTTGATTCATCTTATTTTTTTACACTTCTTTTACTGGTTTAGCCAATGTTTTTATTACAAACTTTTCTAAGCTTAACTCACACAATGATAGTATGGATGTAGTGATGATATATAGTGGTTTATATTTTGATTATTTCTCTTTCATTGTCCATTCTATACGCACACCAAACCTACCATTCATCCCAACACACCCTATACAATTTAGGTTACATGTGACACAAAAAATAGAAAGCACTTGATAGATGTAATGTCCTAGATGGAATTTTTTTTGATTTATTTAAATTATAAAATTAATAAAAAATATGAGACAAGATAATATATTAAAAACCCTCAATAAATCATTTTATAACTTGTAATTTGAAATACCATAAAGGTTTAGCAATTTCTTAACAAACTAGCACCTAAAATTGATTTTCGTTTGCATAGAAATTTTGGGAGATTCTTCTATTAATGAAATATTATTTTTAAACATATAAAATATTATTAAAAAATAAAAATATCCAAAAATAACATCAAAATTTACAATAGAAATAACAATAAAAATATTTGGAACAAGATGTGCATCAAACTCACACCTCGGGAGGTCACTCACATTGCTAAATGAAACACTAAAAATCTCCAAAGTTATATTAGACATATGGAACTGATAATTATAGGAGAATAGGCTATTATTACATCCAAAACACCCAAAATAACAACAAAATAAAATTTGGAAGATTTCTACACTTCTACACAAAATTAGGTGATTCATATATTACCAATTTCAACAATACATTGCTAGATTTTAATCTAGTCAATTCGATAAAGCTCCAATGCACTCCTTGAGTGAGAATGCTCTCCAAAATGATAGGGGTTTCATCCTCTAACCATCACAACCCATTTTTTATCCACAATCTGTAATATCTTATGGGTTTTAGTCCATAGAAAAATATTGTAGAACATAAATTCATACAATGCAATATTGAGAAGATAAAATGGAAAAATGATGTTGAAATGTGAATTTTCCTACAAATAAATAGAGGACCAAATCAAAATGCCCCTATTTTAGAAAAATAAATAAAATAATATTATTTTCATCATTTTTCCTCCAAATAAGCTCACCATTTCATCAATTACAAGATTCTTTGCCAAATTTAAACAATAACTCCCCACATGCAAGTTGTCATAAAAAACTACCAAAGAATCTAATAATAATTGATTTCCACCTAAAAAAAAGGTTAAAAACCTTATCATAAGATATATCATGCCCTTGTCGATATTGGCATGGTGTGTTGGCTTAAAGGTGGCATTGTTGTTCTTGCCACCATGGTTCAAACCCCGTTGGGGTGGTATTGTTGAATGGTTGTATTCCGGTTCATAGCTCCGGTCCAAAAGCGTTTACCCCTTGAATAAAAAAGATATATCATGCCCTTCCTTGGGAAAATACTTCAGATTATTAATATTAAAATGATCATTTGACCCCTTTATCAAAAATAAGAAATAATAAATGATTCATGTCCAAATAATCATTTTTAAATATGATTATTTTCAAATTTCCATACCTTTGTCAAAAGAAAGTATTTGGAATGGGATAATATGTCTCCAGAATAAATTAATTAAAAAGGGGATATGACAATTGGAGAGATGATTCCATTACTTAAATACCCTTTTCATTGTTCACCATTTGTTTTTACATTTGCTTTGTTTTTTTGGCTTTATGTAAATCCATATTCTTAGTTAGCATGTGGATGACTCAAAATACCTTTGGTGGTGCATGTTGACACAAGTGACTCTAAACATGTGCTACATTCTTCATGTCACTTCTTCCTTGTGTATTATATAATCTCTCTTTAGGAATTTTTACTTATTCCATATATGTTGTGATCCTCTTCATCTATTCTTTTGTTTTACCTTATGTGTCCTTATATTTTGGCCTCTATTTTTAGATGTTATTTATTATGATTTTAACTCATTTTATCTTCTATCTTTGATTTCATCACTTATCTTCCTTATAGACAAAGTAATTTTTATTTACATTTCCCTTTCTTGCATATTTTTCTCATATTCTTTTTACACCCCCTAATGCCTATGCATTTTTTACGATTTCCTTTTTCTTTTATTTTCCATTTCAACTGCCCAATTAATTTTACTTTCATAATCTTTTCTCTTTCATCATATTTCTTCTTTTTCATCCTATGATTAACCTTATTCCTTATCTTTTTATCAATACCTATTTTAAATTGATTTCATATTGTTATATCATGCTTCTTACTGTTGATGGTCCAAATAGCACAACAACAGTTAAGCAAGATATTGCTATTCTGCTCTCCTAAAAGAGAAAGAATAACACATGGATATCTTAACTCCCAAGGTCTTTACAATCGATTCTCGACTATGCTGATTTCACTCAGTGATTGATGTGAACTATAATGTTCAAGGGGCCTGCTGGTGTTGAGCTTGTGGATTGTTCTAAGATCAAGCATAAACTCAAACCTACTTTAACTAGGGTTTTTAAAGAAATAGAAAAAGATAGATCAAAGCTTTGGAACCGAGGAGAATGATAATGCATCCAACTTAACCAGACTTGTTATCTTTCAAGGAATTACTAACTAAAATTGAAGAAAAAAATCAACTCGTGATTAACACATAGCTTCATTCATTCACAGTGCTAACTTCAACAACAGATTGTAACTAACCATTTTAAACAAAACATAAAATAGGATTTCATTCCTTTAAAGCTTCTCAAATCAAATGATTAACTGAAGATGAATACCATTCAGGAACACAACATGAAGTAGATTTAAACCTGGTTGCTTCTACTGTTAGTGAAACAGATAAGCAACATTTACAACTCTGGCATAGTCACTAATGTACAAAAAACCTATGTCTTCAGATTGCTTTCATCTATACTAAGAGAACCAGAAGGATACATTACTGCCTTCTGTCGAATCTAACTCCTACTCTATTGCTACTCTTAAGTCTCTCTACTGCTACTGGTTTTTTTTGAAAAATCTCCCTCTATCTCTATATATTCTAAAACTTCTAAAACCTTCTCCTCCCCTTTCAGAATCTTTTACAAAGAGGCAAAAATGCCATATATACAGAATGTACCAAAAGGAATGCGTTGGCCCCTATTTTTAGGGTTTACAAAATATCCATCAGCTTCAAAAGGGTCGGCCCTCAGATCTTTTGAATAAAGTTGATTCTGCATTAAATGTGTATCCCTGTTGTCCATGTTGGTGAAGGATTGTTCCGGGGACAATCTCAGATCTTTTGCAGCTATAGCATTTACTTCTGGTCTTTGTGTCAATTTTTGAACTCCCTTGAGGGGTTGCCTTGAATGCTCTAAAGTATTACCATTAATATCGATCTGCCCTTTTTCTAGTAGACCTCACAGCTGTCTCTGAGACTGACGGCTTCTTCCTGCTCGAGACCTTTCTACACGTTGACCATTTCTGGAAGCAGCATCAGACCTCCCTTTAGATCTGAACACCATCGTTCTCAAGCTGATCCATCACTTTTGATCTCAGAATGAGTCCATGTCATTTGCATTCTATTGATCCTCTTCATAGAGGTAGTCAATCAGTCAATGGTTCATCTTTAGTTCCTTCTGATTGGGTGAACACACTCTACGTGAGATTCCTCGGTGGTCAATAGTCATTCGAAATGAATCGCATGTCGGCGAGACACCATTGATGTCTCCCCGATGTGATTACATTCTACAGCAATTATCGGCATGACCTTGAACTATCGGTGAGACCTCATATCAGGCTGCAAGAGTTATATCGATATCCACAACAGTTGCCGAGACAATCACCATCGGCCAGGAGTCTCCCCAATGTCCATCTTGTTAACAAACATTGGTGAGACATTACCGGGTCGGAAAGACGTTACCCCGAACTCACTCCGCCTTGAAGAGACCATCGCACTCGGGAAGACATCTCCCCGATCCCTAATCATTTGCTCAGAAACTCCACGAGCTCATTCTTATTCCCTAAGCTTGAGCTCCTTTTATTTCGGCAAGACTCCTTCAGTTGGCAGGACGTTACAACAAGCTTCAAACATTACACCGAAGGGAGAAAACATGTCGACGAGACTACCGCTAGTCATCAAGATATCATGCCGAGCTCTTCCATTCCCCTTGAGCCAACTCCTCTCTTTCAGTGAGACTCTGGCTGGGTCAGTGAGACCTTACGCCGATATCACAATATTTTGCAGAGACTTCATTTGGGACCACCATTTCATTTCGGCAAGACCATCAGGTCAGAAAGAACTTACGCCGAAGGAAAAAACACTACGCCGAAGGGAGAATCCATCGACGTGACTAACAACCATCGACGAGACCTTTCGCCAAAGACACCCCTTTTCACTGAGACTCTAACGAATCAGCGAGACCTTATGCTGATATTATCTCACATCGACGAGACTTCCTTCTTTTTCTGAGACATTGCACCGAAGTCACCTCTTTCACCGAGAGCTCATTTCACTTCAGGGAGACTTCACTTGGTCGGCAAGACTTTATGTCAACGCTTCCCCCTTGTCGCTGAAACTTCCATTCTGATCGGCGAGACACATAGAAACTCATAGCGACCAAAATGTCTGGGCAACCCTTTGGATTTCAAATGAACATAACCAAACTACCAGTCAGCAAGACAACAGGAGGGTCCCAGCGACTCTTTCCTTGAGGAGTTTTATGCTAAATGGGACTGAGGCATGCTTTCTAGCTGACTTCTTTGAGAGATATCTTCAGATGAATAATTCAATCCTACAAGACAATTGCCTCCATTAGTTCTCAAAAGAAAATAAAATACATTATAATAAAATACACTATTGCTTATGATTATTTCATTCAATGTTAGCAAGAAGAAAACCAACTCAAACTGAGGCAACCAAAATCCGATAAAACAAAATATAGACCCAGGAGGAAAACGAAAGAAATTCCCAAGACCAAAGCAAATAACCGAAGGCAATGAGAACAAAAGAAAAAGGGGGGACCCATTTTGTTCCAGAATAAAATGGGGTGGTTATGCAAGGCATAGCAAATGGTGATTCGGCTGGAAAAATGGTTTAACCATTTTCAAGAAACTGAAGGATTTAGCTACCCAGAACTCCTGGTTTATGAACATCACAACTCTGGTTGGGTCAGTTTTAACAACCAAGGCTAAGCTATAATCTCAAATTTAAATCAACAATGGCTACCCCTAAATCTATGTGTGTGCTTAATTGTGCATCACTCCTTTATAAAGTTTTCCTCATCTTTTGAACAACAATGTGCAAGATTTGAACTACATGAGTTGATTCCCTTTAGTTGTCGTGCAATGATATCCTGGGCATTGCTCCACTGCCAGTCAGGCGTTCATAGCCCCGATGGAGATACCTCTAGTTTTCTCACAACATTGCTCTACTGCCAGCCAGGCATCCATAGCCTTGGTAGAGATACTGGAATCACCCATTCATATTGAGTCTTTTTTTCTTCTAGATAATTCTTTTTCCTTTTTTCTTTTCCCTTTTGGAGTTTCAAATATTTCATTCAATTTTTTCTCAATATGTTAGATGTCAGACATCTATTATGGGTTGAAAACTACCATGGACCTCATAACAGCACTTGGGAGATCAGATTTTTCACTCAAATCTTACAACACTATCATCCTAGGACAAATATACCATTACAAAGGAGATGATCTTAATGATTTGTGAAAGATTCAGAGGGAGTTGATGAAGATTATTTACTTTGCACCTTGTTTTCAAGACTTTCCACAATTCTCATTAACAATGAGCATAAAACAACGAGCTTAGGACAAAATCACCCAATCAGCAAACCTAAAAATATCTAAACCACTTCCATCCTAATAACCAAAGCATACTTTAGATAACAACCCACTATTTAAAGATGGAAAGAATAGAGAAACCCAAAAAGAACAAAACAAAATAGACACCAAACAACAAAGGAAACGAAAGGACAAAAAGAAAGAACAAGCAGACAAACAACAAAACTATTTACAAACATAAAAGAAAATTATTTACAAACAAGAAACAAATAAATTATTTACATGCAAAATAGGAAATTAGCAAGCTTTATGACTCAAAATAATGCTTAAGAAACTACCCATGGATAGGCAAGGGAACAAGTTCTCCAGTTAAACTACTCAATCAAAAAGTATTTTCTCCTAGGATCTCAACAATCTGATAGGGAACCAACCAGAGCTTATCGAATTTATGGTGACTACCCTTCTTCTCACTAGCTTTATCCCATAACAACACAAGATCTGATATCTTGAAATCCTTGATTTTGGCTCTTTTGTCGAACCAATGTTTGACAACAGCCTGATGTCTAAAGAATTGCTGCAAGGCAGCATCTCTCTGCTCTTCTAATTTCAACAAGGTAGCTAATCTTACCTCTATCCTATCATCACTAGAGTAGAATTTTTGCATTAACTCAAGGATAGGTATTTACAAATGAATAGGAAACACAAGGTCTTGGCCATACACTAGCTTGAATGGTGAGGTCTTTAAAGCAGCCTTAATCCTAGTCCTATCTGCCCATAACACAAATCTTAGCTAGGTGTGCCAGTCCCTAGGGTTGTTTTCTAACAATTTTTTAATTACCCCTAAGAGATTCTTATTGGTTGATTCTGCAACTCCATTTCCTTGTGGGTAATAGTTTGAAGAACATTTTAAGACAATTTTGTGATCATAAGCCCATGAAATGAACTCAGAAGAAGAAAAGGAAGAGCCATTGTCACATACCAACGCGAAGGGTACCCCAAACCTAGTTGTGATGCATTCGGTGAGGAACTTGATCACTACCTCTATTGTGTTGTTCTTGCAAAGTATAGCCTCTATCCATCTTGTGCAGTAATCAGTAGCAGTCAAAATAAATTTGTGTCCTGCAGAAGAATTTGGGTTAATTACCCCAATAAAATCTAGCGCCCATTGGGCAAATCGTCTTACCTCGTAAACAGGTTGCAATGGCATGGCTGAATGGCATTCTCTTGATGCAGAAATCTGACATGTGTGACATGTTCTTGTATGCTGATGGACATCTTTGAACACACATGGCCAGTAATAACCAGATCTGAGGATCTGATGCACCAACGAATCCACAAAACCATGACCTGTGCCATGTTTCCCGTGGAATTCAGTAATCACGTGTTTAGCCTCTTGATGATCAAGGCATCGTAAGTACACTCCCTCAAAATTCTTCCTGTATAGCAATCCTTCTTTGAGCATATAATGAGAGCTTTTCATTCTCAACGCTCTCCTCTAAGTTGCATTCATTCCCTCTAGGCATCGATTATTGAGCATGAGATAGATGATATCAATATACCAAGGGTCATTGGAAAAGCACTGAGTTGTGTATTGCTGGCAAATAATGTTCTCACCAGCATTCACCATGGATTTAGACAGGCCTGTACCTTTGACAAGTTTCATAGGGCGTATCTCCAGATCGAACTCTTGCAAAATGGCCATCCATTTCCCTCTTCTTTCTCCCATCTCATTCTGCATAAGTAGAGACTTCACAAAAACGTCAGGAACTACAACAATAATGTTCGCTTTGATCACTAGATTTAGGATGGTTTCGGGAATCCTCCCCTTCTTCATTATTGGGAACTTCTTCATTGTGCGGGACTTCTTCTTCCTCTCTTTATTTTCCCCTCACTTCTTTTTCAAGGTTTCCTATCCTTGCTCTTGTTTCATCCATGATTTCTAGAAGACGGTTCAACTTAGCTTTGACATTATCTGGACCTTGTCCAACTTCTTGACTCCCTCCAGGATTAGTTCTTGTCTTAACCATTGTCTCAAGTAAAAGTTATGCCTAGAGTTTCATCTTTAATTAGATCCTAGCATGAATTACTGTAGGTATTTTAAACATTCCAAAAGAGAAAAATATTCATACATGAGAAATTTAATTGAGGATCTCTTACACAAGTTTTGATAAAACATAACTTTCCATTTATTCATAAGGATTTCAATATACTTTCTTTTACATAGAATGACTATTTAAATAGTCAAGAGGAGAGTATCCATTAGATTCACTCTCAGATACCTAACTATGTGGGATGTAACCCTCTAATTTTTGCTCATTTCTATCCCAAAAAGGATAATATCCCTTAGATTTATCTTCTGATACATAGCTTCGGGGAACGTATCCCTCCAATTCACCACTAGAGGCTATAACAATAACTTCAGCCATAGGTATAATTCGAAGGTCCCTAAATATTAATGTTGTACTAACACTACATTTCAAGGGAATATACCTAGAAAGAGGTAATGAGTCTGACTTGGACAAAGAAAATGATGGTAAGTAGTTGAAGTTGGCTTCATCTCTCATCCTTCTCTTCTCTTGAATAATTCTTGAAAGAGCATGACTGGTAGTCTCAATATCGCTTAGCCAAATGGAATTTTCATGATTATTTCCCTCTATGGTACAAACAAGGGCTTCTCTTTCCTTCTTGTCTTGTAGGTAGCACTCATTTTTTATCACTGACTTTCTTGCAGTTAACCTGAGATGCACCATCCTAACACAAGAATTTACAAACATTATACTCATAATTTTGGAGGGGAAAACATAGCGAGCACATAGGTTCTAGAGCTAAACCTAGTAGCTCTGATACCATGTGTAACATTCCCATTGTTCTACACAGTAACTTCCCTATGTTTTAACCTTAAGTAAATTGTTTATGCATCTCACCAATATGAGTAATATTTTTTTTCCTTTCAAATCTATAAAGATAGCATGTACATTGAAATAAACATCTTTCTAAACTTTCCCATTGCATTATATCAAAGTATTATAACTTTCTATTGTATTTAATACATAGTACATGATAACATGATAACATTTCTCTTTTACAATATTTATTTAGATATGGATACAAAATACACATACAAGGCTCCATTGAGCTTACTGACAATAGATATACGGATGGTCTAGGTATCCTCCATCAAATATTGGTTGCCTACTGATGAGGAGAAGTATCACTCAAGCACTTTTCCACCAACCTTGGAATAACTACGGTCCCTGCACATCTACCAAACTAGTAAATGACCCTACGTTTCGACGAAGAGATTGGTTTGGTATCCTCATAATAAAATTGAACTTCCCTAAGCTTGGTGTTGTGTGCTACATATCTAGATTTGTCACATAGTAGCTACAACCTACACATATGGCAATCCCTCCCTAGTATGTAAACATGGATCACAATGAACTGACAGTGTAAACAATGGCAACTTACACTACTTTGGCCAAAGCATTCATCACCCAGAATTTAGAGTGGACATCATATACTTCACCTGCCTTCCTAGATCAATTTGTATTAACCATTCATAACCTATGCATAGGCTATCCCCTTATGCCATGGAGTAACCTTAACCCCATGAATAACCTATAACCTCTATGTTAACTAAGACACTTCTACTAAGTAAATCAAAGTAACTCTAAGACTCAACTTAAGCTAAGCATCAACTATACAATCTCTATCCATAATATAGTATTTAAACCCTCTATAAACACCCATTCCTTGATATGGAATAAATACATACACTCAAAAAATAAAGATCCCTATACTATCAAGAGTCTTTCCCTTTCACATAAAGAAGAGAATAAACTTTCCCTAATAAACAACTAAACAAATTTACTAAACAAAAAAAACAATGCCACACAATCTTTTTGAATACATATTAAGTATAAAAGAGTAGAAATCAACATGCCTATTTATGTAAAGCTCCAAATGATCAAACTGGATTCCTAGCTCAACCCTTCCAAAATCAGCAAGTAATTCCCAACTAGCTCTCTTCCACTCACCAAAAACTTACTCTCAAAAATCTCTCAAACTCTCAAAAACTTCTCACAAAACTCTCAAACTCAGAAAATCAGAATAACAACTCATAAAATAAGCATCAAGAGTGCATAATGCATCCGAAATGAGGGAGAAAGCACCTCTATTTATACACAAATGTGAACAACAACATGCTAGAAAAAATCTATCCAAGATGACACTTCTCAATCCAAAAGGTTCGACTTAGCAAGAAAAAGAAAAGGCGACAGCTAAAATCATTGCTGAATTTCTCTATGAAGAATGAGTCACTTATTCAAATGAACAACAAGAGTAACAATCAGAAATGCAAGGTTATTGGCCTCTATAGGTCGACTCTATTTGGCCAAATTCTCTTTTAATCATTTCTCATATTTCAATTTGATTTATAAGTTGGAATTCATATTATAGTTTAGACTTCTATCTGGTTCATACTATTCACAAGTTGGCACCACATTATACCTTACACGCCCTATTCCTTTGGTTGATGTTTGCTAATGACCAAGTCAAATTTTCCTATGTGTTGTATATCTACTTTTCCTTCAAGTTTGACTTAGTCTTGGCAGATTATCCAATACGTTGGTTTGCATTAGATTCCATGCACTTCACTCAGCACTACCAATGTTTCATTTTACTCAACATTTAAATACTTGCCATAATGTTTAATGTTTATGCGCTACTCATAAAGGTGCACAATTCCTTTTATATATACGCCATATGCCATAGGTATATGTTGCACATTATTCATATTGTATGCTATTCAAATATAAGTTATGCGCTTAATAATATTTCAAGGCTATTTGATATTATTAACATACATATTTAAAAAATATATATAATATATATACATAACATAATATGTATATATACATATATATCTCAACTTACAAGTTTATAAAATATATTATTCAATATACAAATACAAATACACATAGTCTCATATTTCACATATTGGTGCATGCGTATATATACATATACATATGTATATATATATATATACTAGTATGGGCATTTCTTTTTCATCAATACATACACGTATGTTAATATATATATATCATGCCTTGATATTTAAACACATATATTCACAGTCACATCGATCAACATGTATACACGAAGTGTATATATATGTATATATATGTCACCTTTGTCCGATTGATTTTCCCATGCATATGGGTAATCTGTCCATGAGCATGCATAGATATGTCTATTTATGTATAATCATGCACGTATTTACTCATGTGTATGAGTTTATCGTTGACACATACATATATACATATATATTTTATGTATATATCCCATCAATTAAATATAAACACATAAAGAACTCAAACATTACAAAGAGACTCAACACTTTTAACCCCTAAGACAAGAACATTCACAAATAAAACCACAAGCAAGACTAAAGTTAACTTACTATTCCCCAAGCTATTATCTCGACTTGACCAAACTAGAAGTGAGTGTGTGAAAGCTCAATTTAGGTCTTATTAAAGGTTACCACACCAAGTTCTTCTCTTGAGTGATACTTCCCCTCCCTTTTAGAGGCTTGATTCTATTCCTGCATCCAACTTAGTACATTGAAACAGTAGTTAGCCAAAAACAAATACATTCATTTACATCATATATTTCACAATTAGAATCATCTATATCATCAAATTTAATCAAACATTTATTCTTCATATTTCTAAAAACACATAAAGCTTAAATACATTCATATAAAGCATTTTCACCCAACTAGGTAAAAGTAAATAGGTAGTAACACAACGGGGTGTAACACATAGTGATTAAAGCCTATACTTTGGAATTAAACAATACATCTTGATTCTTAAGAGTTACACATTGATCCTATTGGAGAAATGGAGGAACTCATAGAAATAGAAATCTAACTAGCAAGAACAATTGCATTCTATAGAGAGGCGCAATAGAAAATAGTTACTATATTGCTAGAAAATGTTGAATATAGAGTTATGAAATGAATCCAAAATAATGAGATGAACTTTCTATAAAGGCTAGTTTGTCAAATAATAAATGAAACCCTAAGATAAACTAAGATCATGACAAGTGTCTTAACCATATGACATGAGACACATAAATTAAATGACCTAAGTAAGCTGAAGTAATAAGACATGAATAGTTCCTAAAGTGAAGCTAGTTAGGTAAAGTACCTTGTCACATAAACATAGCCTATATATTGATACATCTTACTTGGTAAAGTTACGACATTGCACATATTTTACTAAATCATGCTTCTAGAGCCTTACCTCTAGATCCTACATTACCATATTTCACTTATAGAGTCACACTTACTTTTCCATATCTACACATTGAGGGCATAATGTCTTTCCCTACATGCCTTGTGTGTTCCTATTGATTTTTTATAATGAGGCATTTTTCTAGGCACTCCCCTCTGTATGCCATTTTGGGGAATTTTTCTAAGCACTCCCTTTTTTATTACACTTAGGGTTGTTGGTGTGAATTAGGTATTTTACCTAACTAGTTCACCTAGTAGGTCCTATTCACATGTTAAGTTTACTTAGGTCCTAGGAATATTTTTGGAAGCCTTAGTTGTCAATGAGATATTATCTTATCTCATTTAATTCTTGTTTCCTAGGCCATTTAATATTTTTTTATGTTAGTTTCTTGTGTTATAGGATTAAGACATGTCACAGTTTGTTATAATATTTTCTTATCCCATCCCTCAACCTAGCCCATATAAGTAAGGAATCATATGCACATTTGAAACAATTACAATCATGTAGTCCACACAATAATATTGGGGTTTAATCAAATCCATTGTGCCCATAATCAAGATTTTTAGTTGAATAAGGGATCCTAGGTCTAATGTATAGATCACTAACATCAATCCTTTTTCAAAGAACATTAGGATGCAAATCGACAAGGAAATTAGATTGACTTCCAACCTTGAAGGTGAGTCAATCAATGTTGGATATGATCCTTTAATGCCTTGGAAAATTGATCTTTGATGAGATGCAATGATGCTACTAAATGACTATGAAAATGCACTATTTTGATACAAATACAAAAAATCTAGAAACTAAAAGTCAAATTCTGAGACCAGATCTAAAGAGAGTAGAGTACTATGCACCTGTGGTCCAAATCTAAGCTGATTTTTGGTGGACTATGGTGCAAGGACACCCTAGTCCAGGTGTCTAAAACTTTAATCTAATTTTGCAGTCCTTAGATCCTTAATCTATAGCCTCTTCCTTTTGGATCTTGTTGTCTTATCTTCATCTGTTGCTGAGGTATTGTAGTTTTCGTGTCTTTTCAAGTTGTAGGGATAGAATGAGTGAATTATCTTCAAATCTTCCATCAATCCTCTTCATATTTGTACCTACACATTCAAAAGGAGAGGAAGGGTTATTCCATATAGGGGCTTTCCTCAGTCAAACCTCGTGTTGGTGTTTCCACCTCCATAATGGAAAAATTGATGATAAAGAGAGCTTATCCTTTTGAGGGATAAAGGATAATGATTTAAATGAATGATGAATCAACAATTGGATGTAACTCACCACTCAGATCCGATATCCTTGAAGGACTAAATTCATGCACATCTCCTCAAGTCTTGATTACAATTTGGCTTGGATTGCTTTGAAGACCTACAAGGGTTAGTCCTTGCAAACAAAATGTATGCACAAACATGAACAAACTCACATAAAACTTGACATGATGCTTTGGTGCTAAAATGCTACAATAATCTTGCTCTTGAATGTTCTTGACTTGATAATAATTGCTTGACAATGATCTTGCTTCCAATTCTTGTTCACTTAGTTTTTGAATGATGAAATGACTAGGTATTTATATGAAATTGCTCTAATTTCCCAAAAATTAAATACCGATGATTGACAATCAAAATTTAAATTTCAAACATTAAATTACTACCACCAACACTTTGAATTTTGGGGCCACATTAAGAGGAGTGGGATGCAAGGACACCCTAGTCTAGATCCCTCAATTTTTGGATCCAAAGTGCTAGGAGCAAAAATTATTAAATGTATACTTGGGTCTTGCACATTTATTTTCTTGATAAATGTTAAAATGGGGCACGGGATGCATAATTTAGGAAATTAGGAATGTATACTTAGGTTCAATCACTTAAGGGGGAGAAAAATATATTGTGAAATTGTCCAGGGTGACAATTTACGATGGTACACAAGAAATATTTTTTTTCTTGTTTCTCTCTAGTGGAAGGCATTTTTTGGTTCTATAGGTGATCCTAGGGGCTTGAGTCTATTGGTGACTCTAACATGGTACCAAAGCTTTAGATCTGCAAGCCCCTTCTCAAATTTGGGAGATAATCAAGTATGAGATTTTTCTAGGTGTAATTTTGGGGCAAAAAGGATCTCACCATTAAGTCTAAAAGGCCCAAAAAATCCCATTTTCATATTTAATACTTCATATTTTAGCATTTTTTTTGGATTTTTTTTAAAATTTCAAGCAATTATTATCAATTTGATGGACAAATAATCGTCAAGGAAAATTGTGTTAAATTTGATGGTTAAACCATCATCATACCAACACTTAGCCTAGTCCTCCAGCCTCTGGTCACATGGGGCAATTGCTCGCCAACTCTTAGGGGGCTTAATTTTGACCCCTCAAGCCTTAATTGGGCACTTTTTAAATCATGATAACTTTTGACTTAGATATCAGATTTTAGAAAATGTCATATCATAAAAAAATTGGTTCTAAGCACTTTTTAGTGGTGTAGGTTTCATTGTCATGTTTTTACTAGTATCATATTTTATTATTGTTTGAAGTCAAATATTCATTTTGGGCTCCCGAGCTCATAAATTTTTTCCTAGATCTTCAATTTTTGTGATTCTCATGGCATTAGAAAGGTATTGAGGATCTATATCAAGCCATCCATGTAATTTTCTAAATTTATCTAAAGGTACATTTTACTCAAATTTGTTCATATTTGCATTCTAGAGGATTAGTTGGACATGCTAACACTTGGACAAGTTTTTCTTTAATCAAATCACTTCATTTCAACCACATAATATGTTTTGATCTCTACTTTTCTCATTCGAGGAGTGTATCATTGTTATAATACTGGGCTATGCAACTCATCCTTTCATAATTATTCTGACCAAGGACAATTATAAGTCTTTGAAAAAAGACATCTTGAGACATTGTAGGTGGCTCAACATTTTACCTCATCTTTATGGACTCATCCTTGAGCCAAATACAGATTAGAAGAAATTTATTTGGGGTAATAAAAATGATCATATCATAGGATTTATTGGTACAACCATTGGTGCTAACATCTTTTGGTATATCTCATAGACTAAGTGTCCAAGCACACTTGGACTAGAATTTGGGAGATCTATGGAGATCCTCATAGTCCTCCATTCCCATATGATCTTGCATCATATTGCCTCATTCCAATTGATGATGTTGATAATTTACCCTTTGATGATGATACATTAGAGGAGCTTGAATATGATGCAACACTTGAGTGTCTTGATAATCAAGAGACCTCTCCTACAACTCCCACTTCTCTTATTAAAACCACAAGTCTATATTCTCTTTCTTCATCAAAGTTCAAAGATGCTTCTTTGATAACTTCTATTGATTATTTGTAGTAGGTGAACCATAGTCTTTCAAATGAATCTTTGTGTGATGATTATTTGACATGTATTTTAGACTTGTTTGTGGAATCTCACATATCAGATTTAGAGGAAAATTTTGAGGGGTTATCTCTTATCTTTGATGATAACCCCATCATAACTGTTATCCCATCCTCTTTATCTTTGGGTCTTGTTTAACATCAGTTATCACTTGGCCCTAGTTTGTCACTTTCTTCATTGATTGGGCATGTACCTAATTTGATTATGGCATCATCATCCACCATGGAAATGTCGACACATTTGAGAAAATTTTAGAGACACAATCTTCATACATATGGATTCATCTTCCTTCTAATTCCTATTTAGAATGGGAAGCATTTCTACATTTGTACTTGGTTATGTTTCTTCTAAAGGGGAGGAATGTTGTTTGTAGGCATTGGATCATGTTTTGTCTTCAAGCATTCACCATTTTGTAGGATATTACACATTATAGGGGGGGCGCTACATACTCTCTCTCTCTCTCTCTCTCTCTCTCTCTCTCTCTCTCTCTCTCTCTCTCTCTCTCTCTCTCCCCTCTTATGGGGGGTTATCAAATGCATATTGGTGATAGAAGTAGTCCTTTGGGAGTCATGTCGAGTCCTCCTTCTTTCTTTCACTTTCTTATATTTTTTTGTCTTTTAGAGAGGAGTTTTATCCCATTGGGTTTTCTCCTTTTCTCCGGTTATGAGAGATTACATTGTACATGGGTACCTAAAATAGCCTCATAACTAAGACCCATCATCATGTTTTGCATCATTTTCATTTGTTTCCTCCTCCCTAAGTTTCACTTAAGGGGATGTGTTGGTGTAATTAGGTATTTTACCTAACTAGTTCACCTAGTAGGTCGTATTCACATGCTAAGCTTACTTAGGTCCTAGGAATATTTCTAGAAGTCAATTATCAAAGAGATATTATCTTATCTCATTTAATTCTTGTGTTATAGGTCATTTAATTTTTTTTATGTTAGTTGTCTCATGTTATAATTAAAACACTTGTCATAATCTTGTCTTATCTTATCTCTCAACCTTGCCTATATAAACAAGGCATCATATGTACATTTGAATTAATTCAAGTCATGTAATCCAAGTAATCATATTGGAGTTTAATCAAATCCATTGCACCCATAGTCAAACAATATTTTTGCTCTTGTTGTTGTCTTATGGAAGGCATCTTTTGGTTTTGTAGGTGATTCTGGAGGCTTGAGTCTATTGGCAACTCTAACAGGGGTAGCATGTTTCACTTATCTACATCTTATTCCTTTATTGATATATATTTATATTATAAGTCATCACCCCTTCCCCACATCATTTATGAGTTTCCTTGTGATATTTATTGATCACATCTAAGGGTACCCATCTATATATGTACTTAAATGATCACATCCTTACATATTACTTTTTTCCTTCATGCTTATCTATTGATATTATCTCATTATCTATAAACTTATATCAATGCATCTTTCAAGTTACACATAGGGGCATCATGCATTCCCTCCTTCACATTAGGAAAATCATATACCATATCTTTTTCACATTAGAATTATCACACATTCTCCCCTTCACATTTGTGATATTATTAGCATAATCTTTGACATGGGAGGAATTGGTCACCGTACCCCTTTATACATTGTTACACTTTATTGTTTTATCTTTCAATATGGAGTCCCTTATTTGAACTTTCATTATTACATTTTTATTATTGCACTCCCTTAATAAATTTTAATTACATTTAGATTTATTATTACAAGTGCCCCCTTCCTAATTGTGGGTCCTCGTCCCTTATCATGAATTTATGCTTATATTTTATATTTATGCCTTATTTTTTTCCCTTTCCCATAGTTTTGGTTCCATACAAGTAGGCAATTATTACCATATTGATCTTTGTGTGCTCATGCTCTTAGATGCCATGGTGGGAATATGTCTATCTTTAGTGCATTTTATACTTCCATAGGTGTGCTTGGCCACTAAGGATGACCACCATTTTATTGTCCACACCAAGGGTAATATTCTTATTCATCAATAACATAACCAACTTATGTCAATGCAATCTTTATAGTCATTACTATAGAATCATATGCTTATAAGTACTATTACATTATTATATGCTTATATGATTACATGATTATATGCATACATGCTTAGATTACATTTACCTTTCATACACTATTTCCCCCTCTTCTAAAAATTCTTGTATCCTATGGATATAATCAATAATTAGGGGGCATATCTTGTCACTCACATTCCTATGTTTAGATATGCAAATAGTTATAAGAGCTTAGAAAGAATCATCTTATGCAAAATACATACACAAAAGGTGAACACAAATGATCATACCCTTGTAGGGTCTATTACTTTATATGAACTCTTTGTAAATATCCTTTGAGTGTGAATTTTTACTTTGCATGCATGTTTGCGAGTGCCACATACTTGTGATGGATGATTAATTTAGGATTCATATGCACCTTAAAGGGGGGAAAATATAATGGTAAAATTTGCATATCCATGACATTTCCCATTTAGTTTTGTGCCTACTTTGAGGGGATTGCTTTGATACATAGAGATATTGACAAATGATGTGACTTCATTCAAAGTTAGATCTCTTGACCCATGCTATCCATTACCTTATTACACATCTTTCTATACACCTACCACCTATCCCCTTTCACAAGTTCTTATGCCCTTATTCATTCATCATGTCCACTTATTTAACATTCATATGAGTATACTTATTTCCATGCACACACCATTCACCAAGATCTAGCCCCTTTTCCATCCCGAGACTAGTTTGCAATCACAAAGTCATTCTCATAGTTGGTAGACTTGTCTTGCCCTAATTCAAAATTGACTAACTTATCACCTTTACTCTTCCCACAAGTAGTTTCAACTAAACATGAGTTTGCACAAGATGCTTCTATGTTCTTTTTGTAGAGCCATTTGTTTTAGACATCAAGGGATCATCAAATCATAGAGACAAATAATTCAATTTACACACTTGAAATGATGCTCTAAAAGAAATTTGACTTTACATAATCATTTTAGAAACATTTACATGATTAAAGATTGCTATAGATAACATTTTGATCCCAAAACGATAACCAATCTATCATCTAACTATTTCTTAATCTTAATGCTTATGAAATTCAAATTCATGTCGAAATTCTAAAATATTATTTAATTATTAAACTAAATACATTTGATCTGAAAAAACAAAGATAATGACTACATGGGTCTTCTAGTGTAAGAAAACCCATGTCAAAGCCCATCTAGTGGCCAGCTATTGGGTAATGTGTGATGGTGGGGCAATCCCCTACGAAAGTCCAACTTCGTCATAAAAAAAAAATGAAGAAAATCTAAAAGAGATGTGGTAAGTAGAAGGTATTTTAGAGTGTGTCAAATTGTGATATTGCTATCAAGATTTAACCCTAGAATCAAACTCATTGACCCATATACCCATATTTCCAAGTTATCTACATCACAATCAACTAGGGGTAGACGTTTCCAACTTATTTTTAAGACGTACTCTGCATCTCTCACTTCTTATGCTCGGTTCGATGCGGCCTTTCAATCCTTAAAGCATCTATGTTTAAGCTTTCTTTAACCTTGCTCAGCTTTCTATTATTAAATCCATAAAGCCTCGGGTAGCACGTGACGTCTGGAATTCATCTCTGACAGGAATCCCGCTGTTTGCCCAAAACAAAAATTTTAAAAATGCTTGTGTGCGCTGACAAATGAGATAGGTATAGCGTTTGCTAGACTTCAATCAAGGGAAAGACTTGGCTTGGACCGTCGCTCAACAATGGAGGCTCACCCGTATTGCGCTTGTTGCGTGCAGCGAGCAAGTTTAGAAAGGGGCAGAGGGTTTTATTTTGTGCCCGTGCCTGTGCTTGTAGAGCAACACGACCACTATGAACCACAGCCCCTCTATTACCAACACCATCATCACGGCTCGCACGCCTGGCGATCAAGATGGCTTCGCAGAGTGGAGGAAGAAGAAAGCTATGAAGCCCCTTTTCAGCATCGGAAGAAGAGGGTCGACGCTTGCAGAAGCTGCGCAGGAAAAGGGAAAGAAAAAGAAAAGCAAGAGGAGCTTTCACAGACTTTGATCGACCGTTTAGAGGCGCTGGAGGTGGGAATGAAATGCCTCACCAGAGCTCGAAACGGTCCCACGCCTCCCCAAAAGCCGCAGCGCAGACGCGGCGGCCGATGCGTCGCGCGATCGAAACACGCAGCCGACGGTTCTCCTAACCGCGGCGCTGAAGCGTATCACGGTGCCATAAAGAGGAGGTTAAGTGAGGAGAGGAGTACGATGACTTGTGAGGAGGCGGCGGTGGTGATACAGTCACGGTTTCGAGCCTACCTCGTCCGCAGGTCGCAGAGTCTGCGGCATCTTAGACATCTGGCCGTGCTCAAGATGAGCCTCAAAGAGCTGAACACCTTGTTCTCCGATGCGCGCTTCAAACGACTTATGTGCCGTGATGCAGATGAACGCAACAGCTTTTCTGAAAAGGCAACCGCCCTTCTGCTCGAGGTCGATTCTGTTCAGGTAAAAACCCCCCAAAAAATCAGCCCTTCACACTTGATGGATCATTGTTCCTGCAATATATCTAGGATCTGTCTAAGTGTATAATATGGAATCAATTGTTGTATAACTTGCTGTTGTGAGATTATGTTGTAGATCTCCAATAATAACACAAAGTTTCAACTAGTACCTTTTTTTCCTTTTCTTTCGTTTTGAAAAAACTGCAGGGCATTAACAGGAAGAGTTATTGGTGTTATAATTTGCTTCCTGTTATTGCCCTGCACTTTTTTCAAAATTATAATTTGCTACCTCTATAGGTTGATTTCTAATTTAACCCTCTTTGTGTCTTTGAATATTGCATTTACCGCCTGTGTCAAAAATTAAAAAAAAGGAAATAAATTTAAGATAATAATTATGATAAAGTTAGTACAAAATTTGATTTGAATGCTTCTGGTAACAGCTCTGTAAAAATCTCTTCAAAACCATAGAAATTTGTTTACATGGGCTGTGGAAATATACGAAATCTATTAGTTCAAATCAGAAATGGCTTGTTCAGCTATTCAGTGGGCAACCCACTGCCTTTTTCAATTGCGTGAAATTATAAATTAACTGTTACCCTTGTCTGTGGCAATTGCATTTTTACAAAAGGCCGGATGGTTTAGAAGTACATCTTAAAAGTTTAGGTGGGACAGACAAAAAATTTAACAACACTGAACAGTTAAAGCAATCCCAACACAAGAAAGAGGACTGATCTCCCAAAGATGTATGCCATTTGTAATGCTTAACTCCATTTTCTAGGTCTGAACATTCTCTGTTTACATGAGGTTGAGATTACTGATTTCTTACTTTCAATGAGCAAACATTTAGCTGTCTGTATCAAAAACAAAACAAAAATACGAGACAATAGCAACTTCATTGGGATTTCACCAAGAAAATGATAAATAGGAGTCGTACCCTGAAGCTGCATAAAGGTTTCGAAACAACCCCATCGCAGAGAATTACGACTGTTTATGTATAGACCTGGTTTCATTTATTAATGAAGTTTTAAATAAATGATGTTGTTGAGAAATGATTCTGTTAAACAAGTAGCCCTCTGCATAGAACCAGCATCCCCTTAAGCTACTGTTTTTTCCACGAAAATATCCAGAATCATGTTATTCTTAATCTCTACTCGCTATCCATCAGCTCAGGAGGGGCTACATTGCCTTTTCCTTTCTTTGATTAATTGTTGAAGAACTTGCTCTAATCCTTGTTCAGTTTAACCATAATCGATTATGTAATGATTCCAAAAACTAAAAACTTGGAGAAGAATCAATATATAACTATTATCTCTCCCAAAAAAAATAAAAATTTGTTGCATTAGCGGGGCAAGAACAGTTAGTGGTGGGTTAAGGGTTTGATCGGTTGATAGATTGGTCTACATTAGGTGCCAGTGAAAGGTCAGCTGTTGAAAGCAAAAGAAACAAAAGTAATTGTGATTTGGAAGTTACTAATGTTGAACTGTTATTGATACGCAGGGTTCCGACCTAATGGTGAGGGAGGCTCGGAGGTCATTGAGCAAGGAGCTGGTGACATTACTTGATTCCTTAGATGACATGGGAGCCCAATCTGGTGCTGTTACTAAATCTTCAGTCCAGGCTAGAGAGGATATGCTGATGAATGAGCGCGTGAGGATGTCAAGTGATTGTTTTGATTGTAGCGGGGAAGCGCCCATGCCACATTCGGAGTCGATGACAGAGGAGGAGGAAGAAGAAGAATTCATTCAAGAGGCGAATGATCGGAGGGGTCATGCGTCTGATAGAGACCATTTCACTTGTGTGCGCAACAGAAACAGACATGGGCCCAAACATCGCAGACCAGGCGATTTCGACATGTCGAGATTTGCAAATGGAAAAAATGGCAGGAGAAGATTTGGTTTTCCCGAAATGGCTGATTTTCGCTACGACTGTTATGCTTTTCCCTTCTGAGATGTACAATTTGCTCAGGATGTTTTTCCCCTGTTTTGAGGGGGCGTCCGCGGCTTTTCGCTTGGTTTATATTACACAAGAGACGATTAGATTTACAATTAATTTGATGTGGTTATAGCCTTAAGTGGAAATGTTAGAGAACCTTGTTTAAGGCTGTTCCAATATTCGTTTCTGGTGCTTATCGATTCTTTTGCGCACAGTAGCATTCCTTCCATTATAATATACTATAGACTCCTATACAAACAGCCTGGTTTCATTCAAGGTGCTTCCTAGATTGTTTTTAAGTGCCGTTTACAAATTTTATAAGCTCTTTTTTAGGGTTCCTTTATGAAATTCTATTTAAGAAATAATTGATTATATAATAATAAATAATTTAATGAATATATAATTAATATAATTTTATTGACAATTAATTTTTTTTTAAAATAACTTTGAACTCTCAAATTCAACTTTCTACTTAATACAGTGCTACTAAATCCGTTCAATCAGAAAGGCAATGCTATACTAAATAATGACCAACAGGGTTTAAATTTGAGTGTAGAATACAATTAAATTTTATTGACATTATATTAACTGAAAGGGGGAGATCAAAGGTAAATTATCAAAATTTATATAAGATTATTTAGATATATATTTAGTTTATGTATAATTTTATTTATAATAAGATATATAAGTAATTTTCAAGAAATAATAGTCATTAGAAATGTACTTGACAGGCAGAATCATTAGTCAAATGTAGGTTTTGATATGCCACATCACGGTCCTAATTTGAATGCTCATCATGTTTTTGTTACATGAAATGGAGATTACATGGGTTTTCTATTAGGTGAAAGGATCCAGTAGTTGAGCATGTTCCAATAGTTGTTATAGCATTTGTTGATTTAATGTCTGATATTTTAACAATATTGCATCAATAATTGTGACTTTAAAGTTGTTAGTATTGATGATGAGTATCCATAACTGAATGAAATGTATTTCTTAGATCCAAAAAACAAGTCATGTGATTGTCACATCAACGCACTAATAAAACATGACTTAGTGCACAACCATTGGTCTAACTTTTTTTTGGGTCTTTTTACACCTCAACAAAATAGATGTTGATGTGACATTATATTTGATGATGCAGCCATGAAACCCTAGTTATAAGTAGGGGACTTGCCAAGTAAGCTGCTGTAAAAAAATGGAAAAAAATGAGAGTGATTTGAAAATTTCAAATAAAATTTTTAGTTAAGGTACTCAAATATTGGACCCTCTTCCTAAATAGAGTGATTTGAAATTTCCAAGTAAAATTTTATTCATCTTTGTTATTAAATATTTCATCTTTTATTCTTTCATCTTTGTTATTAAATATTTCATCTTTTATTCTTTTGGAGGGTACTTGTGACTATATTTCATATCTCATCTTTCAAAAATTCACTGTAGATCGGTGCCAACTAAATTGATCCATTTGGATTGTATTTTAGTACAAAATTGCCCAAGTTGGATTAAGAAACTCTTTGTGGGGAGAGGCCAAACAGATTCAATTGGATGTTTGGAATATTTTTAAAGTACCCTCTTACCAATGAGGGTTTTGTCAAATAATTGTTGACATCATGTTAGAGTTTCATTAATGTATGTCCCATTTGATACTTAACTATCACTTTCTTTAAAAAGGCGGTGTAACACCATCTAACGATGAGATGATTGTCCTTTATGTATGAATAGTTATGTAAGAGAAGAGAGCCAATTCAATCAGACCTTTAAGAGTGAGTTTTTGAGTTAGGTATTTCTAAGATATGACATTAATATACAATTAATGTGGGACAATGGAGATGGTAAGTCCACTATATTAGTAAAGTATAATTTTTATTATTAAATTAGATTATATTTTTAAATAGATGTTTATTTATGTTTAAGAAAGATATTATTCAAATATATATTTACCCAAAAAAAAAAGATGTCATTGGTTGAGGGTGGATTGAAGATACCACCTTTGATGATGTTTGGGGAAAGCATGATGATTAAGACCCTCCTTTTCTTTGGTATAGCCATGACTATTTAATTATGTTTTTGGGCTTGGCTCCTTTGCACTAGTTCTTTTGTTAGACTTTGTAGGTGTGTCATCTACCACCCTCCCTTTTTTTTTTGTAAATATTGTACTATTTACTTTTTCATTAATATAAAGTTTAACATGAAGTATTCACAAAAAAAATAGATATCTATCTAAGTAAGCTCATCACAGGTCCACACAAATACAATAAATTAATTAACTAAATGCAAGAAGATAAATATGCACCAACACCTCCATAAGTGTAGCTTAGGTGGGTGAAGTTGGTCTAATAAGTGTATCTATGTTAGGTATCCATGTACAAAATGATCTTCTTAAAAGAATGAGAAGGATAAAATCCCATGCAAGGAAAAACTCTCTTCAAAAGAAACAACCACCCCCCTTAATGTGTAGTTTTTTGTATTGACAACGAATGCTTAATACTAAATGCTAAAAATGGTTCATGCTTGCCAAGCAACATTTCTCCCCTTGGGAATGAACAACCCTAAAGTTGAATATAAGAGGTCTTTTTAATTTCAAGAAGTCTGAATATGTTATTAGAGTGCATTATATTTATACATATTTCTTTTATTATCTAGGTCTATCATGCACATAGGATAAGCTTGCTTAGGTGTTTTCTCATTGTTCACATTTTTGAACTTGCTCAAAATTTTAAACTTTTCTTGTGCTTTCTAGATATCATATGATGCCAAGGCTAACATCCCTCATACTAATTAGATGGTTGAACCAGATTACCTATCTTTTTTAGTCATGGTCTCAGAGGCCACTATGTAATTTAACTCGTTGACTCAAGAAAATGATTAAATTTGAAGATCTGTAAGAGATAGAAGGAAATTATTTCATAGGGATGTTCTTGATATAGTCAGACATTGTGGAAAACTTTCATGTCAAAATGTCTTACTGTTTGGGAGATTTTAAAGTTTAATTTTTTTGCAACCCGGTTTATGGAATTAGGTAAAATATGAGTTTGAGATATCTAGAGCAAAAACAAGTGATGGGTTTTACTTTGGAGTTACTATGCATCATTTGGTTAAGTTTTTACAGGAAAATGAGTCTCCATTTGGGAGTTATAGAGTTTTCCATTTTTTGCTCGTTGTGTTTATGAAGTTTCAAGGTTTAGTTTTGATATTTTGACTCATATATATATCATAAAATCCTTCAAAAATCATATTTGGATTAAAAAAATCAATTGAATTTTAAAATTTTATGAAGTTCAAATTTTGTGTTGGAATCCAATCAGATTGTCACAACCTTGTCACCAAAATTCATGACAATCACTTTGAAGACAAGAAAAAAATAAAATAAAATAATATATATATATTTTGTCGAAAGAAAAAAGTGAAAAATTATATTACTAGAGAGGAGACACGAATTGACTATGCAGCCCATAAAATGGGCTTGATTTGACTATTTCATGATATTGTATTATTTATTTTTAATTAATTAATTAATACCATGAAATAGTCAAATCAAGCCCATTTTATGGGCTGCATAGACATCGGCAGGAGACTTTACATAGTTTTAAAACTCCCATCGACTCCCATAATAGTTATCAGAAAACCACTTAAAAGACCGACAACTATCCACGATTCGTTTAAAAGGTAAGGCGAAATTGAAAGTTTGAAAGGTCATCAACGTTTTTTTGTTTGTTTGTTTCGAAATTAGCTTCAGAGGCGAAAGAGGTTTTAAAACCTCTCCATCTTGCCGACAATAAGTGAAGAAAACATGGATAAAGCGCAAGGCACCACCGATGCAAGAGGTCCGAGAATTTAAACACGATTTCCTCGAAGCGGGTTAATATTGCAGAATCTGTACATATCACTCATCCTTCAGTATGGGCAGTGTTTACTTATAGAACAATGGTTAGAACTGTTAAGAACCTTCAAGTTACATTGTTGCAAAGGAAATTGTTCTGAGAGATGTGAACTGATTCCATCATTTTAAACAGGGACAATGTTCTCGAGAAGATTACTAGTGATTACTATAATAATGCGTGCCATTTCAGATATCCAACAATAATGAAGGGACATCCATCAGAGCAGAACATCAAGGAAATTTTAATCAGATGTTGTAGTTGCAAGTGCCAGAGTAGATATGTTTACGAAACGTGGAAACATAGACAACGACCATGAACTATCTGAAAGAATGCCTCAAAGAGGCCTCATTTCATGGAATACCATGACTACAAAATATGCATAAAATAGATATGTGGAAATGATTTCAGAAACTTCCACTCTAATGCAATTTGCAGGTGTAAGTCCAATTCCACGTCCTTCGCCAGTGTTCCCCCTGCCTCGTACCATAATGAGCAATGCATGGACATTCATCAAATACATGACATAATGAAGATTTTATTGCAACACTATAGTAAACATGTATGCAAAATGTGTGAGCATTAACATGGCACATGAACCTGTTTAGAAAGTTGCCTCCAAGAAATGTGGTCTTGGGGCATGTTATAATTGCAGGTTATCCACAAAATACTAACATCAGCATTCAACAAAGGGAGCAGGAATCCACATTATGATCTTCATTGAGTTTTCTTAGCACCGAAGGCAGAGAAATGTTTTAAGGTTTGCATCATGTGATATTTTTTGTGTAGTCAGAGTTTGTTTGTTTGTTTCACAAAGAAGTATGGGAGAATAAGGCGTTACATTATGTAATATTATTTGTAGTTATTTGTATTGGATAAACTTTGGTTTTTGAAGTTTTCCAAAAGGCATGATTACTGTTGAAGGATTGATGGAAAGAGGTGCCATTTTCTAGTATACAAGTTGACCAGAACTAAAGTGTTTGTTGGTTGTTTTGAATCCATTGAGGAGGGAGATGCTCAGATTTCCAAACAAATAAATTGGAGTAAGGATTTTTTTTTTGCTATTTTTATTACTGTCATTTGCTTTGTTTTATTTTTGGCATCAGATTCAACAAAAAGCGCAGATTGATTGTAGTGTTTGAGATTTGAACGCACCGTATGAGTTGTATTTAGAATGGTCTTCTGAAAGTTTTCTTTAACAGCCACAAAACAAGTGCATAGACAGATTCAAGGCAGAGGTTGTGAGTTTTTCACAATATTTTGTAATATTTTGTTACAGTTTATGATGTTTGTTTTTGGAATAGGAGATATAAGGAGAATAAGAGTTTAGATTTGATTGTATGTTAAAGACAGAAGATATATATCCATTTTTTTTCAAAGGTTTGTGGAATATTGTTAATAAGGGTGTATTGTATGTAAAATGGGTAAAACTGGTAAAAGAATTAAGAAGGAAAATTCTATTTTAGAAGAACTATTGGAAGTTAAACACTCTAATTCTGTTTTAGAAGAAGAATTATTGGAAGTTAAACAATCTAATTCTCAACTGATAGCAGGTATTAAGGAAGTTTAGAAGAGAAAATATGAACATTTGTGTGAAATTATTAATCTTAGAGACGAATTCTAAGATCTCCAAACAAAAAATGATGAATTAGAAGCTAAATTGAAATTGTTTGAAGAAATTCAAAAGAAGAATGTTGATTTGGAAGAACAATTGAAAGGGTTAGAAGAGAAAAATAGATTGCAAAATGATGAGATATCTAGATTGAAGGCACAAAACAGTCAATTAGATCAATTGTTTGAATCATGTCAACAGGAAAATCAATGTTTGAAATCCAAATCATTAGTTTGTGATGTTTCATGTAGCACAAAATATTTGTGTTTTGATAAATCAGCTGGTTTGTGTAATATCACTCAAGTTGTTTCTAATGAAAAGTGTGAAGATGAACATGATCATATGCTTGAATGTGAAAATCATGTTAGTTCTACCAAGAAAAATATTGGTTTCAAAATCATGTAAAGAATGGGCTATACAGGTCAAGGATTAGGTAAACATGCACAAGGAATTACATAACCAATTGAACCAATTAGGAGGCCAAAGTATGAAGGTTTGGGTTATGTCACAAGAAAAGGGAATGATGTTACTTTAATGTTATAGATTCTAAAAAAATTGTTCAAAAAATGCAACATGTGCAGTGTGTTCATTGTCACAGGAATGGACATACAATGGATAGGTATTGGGATATACATCCTTGTCATATTTGTGGTTTAACAAATCATTCTAAAAAGTTGTGTTGGTATATAAAGCAAAAAAATGCATACAAATGAACTATGGATGGAGTATTGGATTAGGTTGGGAAAATATTACAGGTATGTTGAAAAGGTTGTACACACATCAATATTTGTTTGTCAAAGATGAGAGTAATCAAGCAAAGTTTGGCAGTTTGTGAAGAGTGACAGATGTTGTCTTGTAAGAAATTAGGAAAGTTGCAGGTTTGTGGTTGGATTGTGTGACAGGTCTTAGGATTGAGATTGCAGAGTGAATGCATTGATGATTGGAGATGGCTAACATGTTGCAACATGTCTTTTGGAGCATTTTTTCTCTTCAAAATGTTCATTATGGGGAGGAGAATATGGAACAATGACCATTTTTTTCTCCAATGTTTATTATGGGGGAGAATGTTGGATAATAAACATTGTTTAGAGGATAGTTTTGTCCGATTAGGTAGAAGTTAGTTTTATATCATCATGTATAAATATTTATTTCTGGCCTTTGATGAATACAAGAGTTTTATTTTCACATGTGTAGATGATCTGTAGATCATCATATTTGTTTTCAATTTGTAAATCATTTATACCTTCAATATACAATAGAGCACCGATATCCATCAAACAAAATGTGGTAAGGGAGTTTAAAACATAAACTTTGGATATTTATTAGGAAATTTAGGGTGGACAATACATGTACAAATTCAAGTTTCAAATGCCTTTATATTTCTCACTAGTTACTTGAATTTTGGTAGCTTTGGAGGACACTGCACTTGCTAGTGATCCAAATGACAAGGTCTTGAGTGGTTCATATCCATGGAAAGACACGTAGGCTAATGTTATACATGGTCTAGAATATGCACGTTAAAATTTATCCAGGCAATAACTTGAGCTAGGAAATACCAAATAGAAATTTGTTATTGTTATGTCATGTTTAAATCATTTAAGTTTGAAAAGTTTTTAGAACCTATTTTGATTCTCGATAGGGTTCTTGAATTTTTCCTGCATCAGAGCATTAAGGTGGCCTATAAGCATCCATTTAAATAGGGCTTGAGTTCAGTTTGTTGGATGGAAAATGAGCTTCCACAAATGTCTATGATTGAAATTATGAATTTTCTTAAGAGAAGCCAAGGAATTTATTCAGAAGACTCATGAGAATGACATGATGTATGACACCAAATGTTTTCATAACACCTTTATTAAAGCAAGCCTAGATGTAGAAAAATCAACGATGCTGCCAAATTATACATGGAGATGGAAAAGACGGGAATTATGGGTAAATTGGTTTGTCACTGGATAATATTGAAGATATATCTTGACAATGGTTACAAAAACAAAGGGATAGCTTTTCTTGGAAAAGTTTCAGAATTATATAGAAGTAGATGCCAATATACTCGGTATAGCTATTGATCCATATGAATCTGCAAGAAAGATTGAACAAACAAAACATATTCTCTAGTTGATGATATCACTCGGATTAAAAGATGGAATCTAATAGAAACTAGTAAGAAAATGTAGACAATGTGAAAAAGGATTATTTATTTGGTTTAGAAATACAATCATTGTATGAAAAATTTGTTGATTATGGTCAACAACAAAAAAAATCCTCTTCCATTCACTACTTTACTATGCAACCAAAGAAAGAATACTAAGCACCTTGAAAATATTGGAGTTGGTAGGTGAGTAAAGACTATTGATCCCTCACATGTATAGCATTTCAGAGAAAGAAAAAGATAGGTTCAAGAATCTAGTCACTCACTTAACAATGACTTGACAAGCATTTGCATATCAAATTGGTTTAGAGACAGAGAACCCTTGTTGACAATGGCTCAACCCTTAATGTGTGTAGTGTGAACCTTTTGGATAAGATTGGAATCGATAAAAGCAAGATTGAACCTGATTCTTTGTCCATTCGTGGATTTGATAACATAGGAAAACAACTGCTTGGTGTGATCAAATTACCTATTACAATTGGAAAGGCCACATTACAAACTACTGTCCATGTTATGCCTCACAATCTATCATATAATCTTCTTTTAGGTAGACCATGGATTCATGAAATGCATGCGATGCCTTCGAATCTTCATCATTTAATGAAGTATGTTTACAACAATAAAGTTTACACAATCAAGGCCGACCTTGAACCTGAAAGTTGTTTTTGCACCAAGGAAGATAAGAAGAGTCCTTTGAAAACATTGATAACCAACTTCAAAAGTCGAAATCACGCAAGAACAAGAAAAAGAAAAGTATATTGAAGAAGTCACAAAGTTATTGGAAGACGATTGGGGTTCCTTAGATTTCACACCAACATTCATGGGATAATATAAGATCACAACAAAAAAACTTGAAAAAGGGAAAAGAATCAATGGTAATGTCAACAAAAAATTTGAAAGAAGCCTCACAAGCATCTACTTCATCCACTTTAGAAGAAGAAACAAGTTATACAACAAACTTTGATGAAGTGGACTATGAACAACCACCAAATCTGAAAGAGATGGAAAAACTTTATGGAAGAGGTTATGAGCTCTTGAAACAACTTGGTTATAATGGAAAGGGATGTGGTAGAAAAGAAAAAGGAATTCATGTTCCTATAGAGCCTAACACACAAGAAACAAAAAGTGGTCTTGAATATTGTCCTTCTAAGATAATGAAAGCAACAAAAAGACCTTCCATCAACATCAACAACATGCAATGAATCATTAGAATACTTTGAAGATGATGAAGCCCTGAAAGAAATGTGAGGAGTTTATGATAAGTCATTTACTCCCCCTAAGAAACAAGGAGTCACTTACATGCTATGGTTAGTACTAAACAAGTGGATGGAGAAAAGGAAATCAATGATGTTGACGATGATAAAGAAGAACACAATTCTAAAATTTTGAGACAAAATGCACTTCCCATGGGAGATACAATCAACATACGATGGATACATCTAATGAAGAAAAAGTGATTCAAATAGGAAAGTGTCTTGATGAGAATGAACAAGAAGATCATGCAAAATTATTATACGAATTTCATGAACTCTTGCTTGGACTTATTTGGACATGCCAAGCATTGATGCTAAGAAAGTGACACACAACATAGTCCTTGAACAAGATGCTAAACTAGTGAGACAAAAAATACATAAGATGAATCCTAAGATAGCTTTATTAGTTAAGGCTGAGATTGAAAAACTCCTTGAAGCCGACTTTATACATCCTATTGACTATTCTCCATGGATCTCAAACATTGTCGTAGTCACAAAACCTGATAATCATATTAGGATTTGTATGGATTTTTGTGACCTTAATAAAGCATCTTTAAAAGATTACTTTCCCCTTCCTAATATTGACATGATAGTAGATTCGACTGCGGGACATGCTTTGTTGTCGTTCATGGATGGTTTTTTTGGATTGTAATAGCACAAAGTTGTGTCACACTTTCAGCCAACTTATCACAACTAAATTTAAGTATTTCTAACTAAAAATAATTTTGGTCAAACATATGGTCTAGTAAGATTTATTCTAGCTAAGTTAGATATTTTCACAACTTTTCTAACAAAAATTATTGGCTAAATGCATATTTAGCACCACTTTAAGGCCAATTTACCAAAAAAAAAAAATTATTTGAAAAACATGAGGTTTGAATAACACCTACTCATGTAAATAACATTTTTTATTAAATATAAAAATACCTTTTTGTAGATTAATAAGTGTACTTTTCAAAAATATATATATAGTTTAATATTTAATTATTATTTATTTTTACTAAAAGTAGGTTAGCATCACAAAATATTAGGTTGATTACCATGCCAAAGGAAAATACTAAAACTTATTAAAAAAATTTGAAAACAATATGATGCACTAGATAATCAAATCTATATCAAGATGGTATACTCTTTTTTCTATTTTAGATAAATATTTAATATGAAAGTTGACGTCAAATGGAAACAACTATTTTTTAATACACGCACATTTTAATATTTATTTAAAAATATATCCATGCACTAAAGTTTCAAGTTATAAATACAGACAAAAAATTTGAAAGAAAAAAAATTAAAATATACTATAAAAAGATTGACATCGCATGTAACTTCATTTTTCAACATTTTATCAGCAACTAAATTATAGTGTCAATTTATTAAAAACTATTTGAACATTATTTGTTTTATTTTTTTTAAATATAAACTTAAAATATACTAAAAATTACACATTTTACTAGTTTACATCATTTCAAAATTCAAAACGTATGTCACTTTTTAGTGATTCAAGTTTAAAAGTTGGATCAACGTTGGTCATTTCCTTTATAAAGTATGACACAACTTTGTATTGAAGCTGACTTTATATGTCCTATTGACTATTCTCCATGGATCTCAAACATTGTCGCAGTCACAAAACCTGATAATCTTATAGGATGTGTACGGATTTTCGTGACCTTAATAAAGCATCTTTAAAAAAGATTGCTTTCCCCTTCCTAATATTGACATGATAGTAGATTCAACTGCAAGACATGCTTTATTGTCTTTCATGGATGGTTTTTCTGGATATAATCAAATCTTTATTAACCCTCAAGATCAATACAAGACAACATTTACTATGGCTTGGGGAACATTTTGTTGGGTGGTTATGCCTTTTGGATTATAGAACGCAGAGACAACATATTAAAGAGCTATGACATTGATATTTCATGATTATATACACAAGATTTTGGAGGATTATGTTGATGATATCCTAGCTAAATATTTAACTCATCAAGACAACATTAACATCCTTCAAAAAATCTTTAAAATAATGCTAAAGTATAACATGAGATTGAATCCGAAAAAGAGTCTTTGGTGTGGATAGTGGAAAACTCTTAGGTTTTATAGTATCTCACAAAGGCATTGAGGTGGATACGAAGAAAATTGATGCTATCATTAACATGCCACCTCCTAAAAAAATTTCTCAATTACGTACATTACAAGGGAGAATCCAAGCTGTTCCTTATTTTGTAGCATCCTTAGCGGATTGAACAATACCCTTTACATAACTTCTTAAGAAGGAGGTTGAATTTAAGTGGAATGAGGATTGTAAACAAGCCTTTGAAAATTTGAAAGATTACCTCGTTAGTCCTATTTTACAACCCGCTATGCAAGAAAGGCAATTTATCCTTTATACAACAACATTAGCCCATGCTCTAGTAGCATTGTTGGCTCAACAAGATGACAGTGGTAGAGAACATCTCGTTTATTACATTAGTTGAACTTTGATTGATTATGAAACTCGATATACAACAATAGAGAAACAATGTTTGGCTCTTGTATTTACTACTAGAAAATTGAGACATTACTTACTAAACAAGGAAATTCATGTGATGACAAAGTTTGATCCTTTAAAACACCTTTTTACTAAAATTGATATATCAGGATGCTTAGCTAAATGGGTAATGTTGTTAACAGAGTTTGATCTTGAATTTGTCTCTCAAAAAGCAATCAAAGGACAAGCCTTAACTGACCATTTAGTTGATGCTACTTCGCCCTTAACATTACCTAATATAGACTCATTCCCTAATGAAAGTGTGTTGACTATCAAAAAAGAAAAAGAAACATGGGAATTGTATTTTGATGGTTCTAAGCGTCGAACTGGCTCCAGAACAGGGATTATAATAATTCCTCCTTCAAGAAAGCCTATTCCCTTATCCTACCATCTAAACTTCCTATGTACAAATAACATTGCAGAGTATGAAGCTTTAATCGTTGGTTTACATGCACCATTATCCTTAGGGTTCAACACATTTCTATATTTGGTGATTCTCAATTAGTCATTAAACAAATAAATGGCTCATATCAAGAAAAACATGATAAACTCGTTCACTACAAAGACCTCAGGATTACATTATTAGATAAATTTGAATCATATACCATTGACAACATACCACGAAAGGATAATCGACATGCAAATGCAATGGAAAGTGTTGCTTACCTTGTATCTCCTGAAGATCCTTTTGTTGATTTCACATTTACAATCCAAATGATCCTAAAACCATCGATAGATGACAAAGTTAAAGAAGTGTTATTAACTGATGTCAAAAACTCTAGTGAGTGGTACACAATGATATTCAATTAATTAAAAGAAGGTACCTTTCCTAAGCCTACAACTAAGAACACTCAAGCTCGTCTTCGAAAACTCGTATCTAAATACATAATTCTAGTAGACATTCTATATAGATGATCATTTGATGGTCTCTTTCTTAGATGTCTTAAAAAATCCGAAATACCTATAGCACTTGAAGAAGCTCATGCAGGTGCTTGTGCAGGAAATTTTGGAGGAAGATCGTTAGTTCAAAAATTAATCTGCCTAGGACATTATTGGAGACATATAGAACAAGATTGTTTTTCTCACGTCAAGAAATTTCATAAATGTCAAGAACACAACAATTTGGTTCATGCTCCTGCTTCCGAGATTCGTTCCCAATTTCCTATTTGGCCATTCTCTGTTCAAGGTTTGGATCTTATTGGAAAAATATCACCACCCTCTTCCACTAGACATACATTTATAATTATTGTGACAGTTTATTTCACAAAATGGGTAGAAGCTATCCCTCTTCACTCTACAACAACTGATGTAATATGCCATTTCATATTGGAACACATTATTACTCACTTTGGTCTTCCTTCTGCATTGGTTTCAGACAATGGAACTCCATTTAAGAACAATGGAGTGAAGAAATTCTTGGAAACTTTTCATATCAACATCATTTTTCGACACCATATTACCCACAATCAAATGGTCAAGGGAAATAAACTAACAATACTCTTGAGAAAATCTTAAGGAAAATGGTAAGTACGCACAATAAATATTGGCACACTCAGTTAACTTATGCGTTGTGGGATTACCGTACAAGTATTGGAACATCTACAGGAAACACTCCCTACAACCTTGTTTATGGTGCCGAAGCAATAATTACCTTAGAGTTAGAAATTCCTTCATTACGAATTGCTCTTAGGGGGCTTATTGATGATACTACTTATAAAGAACAATGATTGCATCGGCTTAAAATGCTTGATGAACAACCCATCAATGCTCTCGAGCATCTCCAAGCTTACTCTAAATGAATGCAATGTAGTTATAATGATCATGTCATCCCTTGTACATTTAATGAAGGAGATTTAGTGTTATATGAGAATCAACATAATGTAAATGCCCCTCCAAATGAAAAAGGAAATTTTAGCCCTAATTGGCTAGGACCTTATGTAATTGAAGAAAATTATGGGTTTGGTGCCTATACATTAACGGAAATGGATGATACACCTCTAAAAGAACCTATCAATGCCGCACATTTGCATCGGTACTACACCTAACTTTGAATAGTATGTTTATTAAAGCAGTGTTGTTAGATTAAGTAGATGGTGTTCTATTTTATCTTGCATTGCTTCTTTCTTTGACAAATAGATCTTTGTGTGTCTTAGTTTATAGAGTAATTCCTTAGTGGGTTTGAATGTTTACTTTATTTTGCATACTTTTCAAATTCATTTCGTGTGTAGTGTTAGATTAGAACCTTTATATGCATTTAATATTCTAATATTAAATCATAAAGTGCATTTAATTTAACATGGCATACTCAATCACAATGTAGTATCTAATATAAACTAAAAGTGTTTTAATTAGATCACATAAACATTAGATCATGGAGAAATTTATTAAATATTCTAAGGATTATTTAATAAATCACATTGACATCTAATTCGACATAAGCTCATAAAAACAAAACATAAATTCTCATATATTATGCATAAAGAGTTCAAGTACATATAATTAGAAATACAATGCTAGTAGGGCCTATCATTGCTATACCCCTCGGGGCCTGGTGGTGGCACCCATCGAGAACAATAGAATGTGATTGTGATATGCTCATGGATGCTTGTAGGCCCCACACCTCTCCAACCGTTGTAGCCTCCCGTATAAGTTCCTTGATGCACTCTCGATCGATGTGGTCTCTATTTTCCTGTACTCTAGCGAGCTCCTCATGTAGCCTTGAGATGTCTACTTGTAGGGCGGTCTCCGTCCTGCTGTAAGTCAAAGCTCGAGATGCTTGAAGTATTGAAAGCTCTGCTAGAGCTTGATCAACACGTCTGGTGGCACACTCATACATTTCCCTCAATCTCTCAACTAGATTGAAGAGATCTACATGTGGCCCTGCAGAAGGTGGGGGCATGTACTCTGAAAGTATATCAACATCTGTGGGAAATGGAGGCACCATCTCCGTGGTCACTCACTGGTAGAGCTCAGGCTGCTCTCATGTGGACCCTACAAGATGGAAATTATAAAATATATCAATACACATCATGATATATATATATAATAATATACATAAAGGTAAAAGCGTAATGAAAGCATAAATATCACATAATCACCTGAATCTCCAATTTTCCATTCAAGGTATAACTGTGTAACAACGGTCCCCTCCTATGTAGGAAGTGTGGATGGCCCTCTACCGCTGGCCTCCCCATGCTCATGAGTGTGGATCTTTGTTGTGGTCGTTGCACGTGCTCTAGTGACTTGGGTAGGAGGTGAATGTCTCCTCTCAAGAGCAGTTGGGGCCTCATCCATCTCATCAGTATCGTCACTCATCGACTGGGTATCCTCCTCTTCTAGAAATATATTTGGTATTGTGTCATCATCATGTGTATCCCCATTGACCTCCTCATCATCCTGCATGGTCCGTAATGTGATGTCTAGGAAAGACATGGGATGGTTGTGCTCCAACCCACCACTAGTTGTAGGCTAGTGAGGTGCCTACGTCATCAACATCGGAGACTAGGGGCATATCATGGTCCTGGTCCTCTGAGTCACTAATATAAACATCCTAAATGGTAAGATGATGAGTGTCTCAAGTCTATGGGAACTTTGTGTTGATCGTAGGAACTTGGGTCGAGCCCTCGATAGAACCTGAATCTAATCGAACTGGCACATAAGAAGATCATAGTAGAAAGGTCTCACTATATAGTCATTCCACCCTAGTACAAACTGATCTTGTTGTTTTACTAGCTCATGTCTCTCGTCTACCCACTGTGGTATCCTGAGATATGGTCTCCATGAAATATCACCCTCATTCAATCAATCGAATATGACCCACCAATATAGAAAATCAACCTCTTCCCATGCCCACCTCAGTGAATAGTTGTAGGCCTGTGGCTAGCCCATGGCCACTATGGTACGATATCCTTTGGGTCTAGTGCACGTGATATTCTCGAAACACCAAACCTATAAGAGTGTATAATACACTATACTATCTAGCTCCTAGTAAAAAAATTGCCCTATATCAGAATACAAATGTGCTAGCATACTGCGATCCCAAGCGTAGAAAGTCCTATGCTTCTCTATGTCTTGAATAATGTGAACTAGTCCTCCATCTAGTTGAGCCCCTCATCCATCAGGAACTAGTGTGAGTGTTGTAGTAATGATCATAATGCGTTGGAGTAGTGGCATCCGCGCATGTAGTAGCCATCTGAGCTCAACACAAGGTCTAACGCTCGACTCTCAGATGGGGCACCCTAAATAGTATAGGATATCATCATGCATCTCCTTATATGTCTACTCATCGGCTGAGTATACAACCTCACCCTAGATGGGTAACCGTAGGATGTAGTGTATATCCTCTAAGATGATAGTCATCTTCCCGATAGGAAGATGAAAGGTACATGTGTCAACATCCCATCTCTCTACTAGGTCTAGCAACATAGCATCAATTATATCTCATCGATGGCATGGAATATACCCTTAATAATCTTGTATCCTATAGAATACTAATCTCCTCCTTTGATAACTGCGTGTGATGAGTTCTCAGAGGAAAAACAAATGTTTTCCTCTGAGATGCTGCCGAGATCAGAGAGGGCTCCAAATAATAAAATAAGCAAAGTAAATCCTAAATATATTTATTAAATAATTAAAAATTACACTAAAGTTTCTCTATGACAATTTACAACGAACTTGGACACATGGGCCATTTTCGGATGGGGGGGTCTTGGACACTTTAGCCATTTTTGGACACTTTGCAACCGAGATGGACGCTTTGCGAAAAAGGAGGACACTTTGCGACTTTCTTTTCCAGGGTCCTAAAAATACATAAAAAATACTATAAATACATGAAAATGAAGACAAAGCAGAGCATAATTCACTCATCGTATGTTGAATCGTGCTCCATGCCACCTCATCGCAAAGAATATCAAGTCTAGGAGGCTTGTAAGTTCGTTTGCTCAGAATCCTAAATCACTCTACACGAAGGTAAATTACAAAGAGGTAAATGTCAAAATGATGAGTAAAAGTGTCATTTTCATTCATATATACGTAGTTAATAAAAAAGATGCATATTTTATTTTAACCATATTTTATTCAAATCAACATATTGGGGGCTAGTGAACTCCATTCTCGATGTCGTTTGTTGTGTTGGATTCGTAATTCCATCCCTGATCTAATTTAATGTCTATCACTATGTGGTATTGTACTTGAAATACCCTATGATAAGACTTAAGTAATTCAATGTGGTTTTATGGATACCCTGATTCCACCTTCGTAAAGCAAGTGGAATCAGGGGGCATAGATCTACCCTCAAATTTGATTCTCTGTAGAAGTTTGATAAGAGGATTTTTGAATGACTAACGAAACTGTGTTGCAAGATGTGGTTCCTAACATTGTGGTTTTGCAGATAACTACATTTGGGGGCTTCATTCTCCCTAATGAATCCATATGAGTATCCCTTTTATAAAGTTTATTGTTTGAATTCCTTTAGCTTCCATATGCACGTAGTGTCATATGGCCGCTAAAGTGGGGGCTAAGTGTAGTGTAGAAAATTGTACCCCTTTCTAGGAGAAAGTACAATTTCACACTTATTTGGACCTATTTTTAGTGACCTTTCATTTATGCATTTTTAAACCTCATTAATAGGCCCCTAATACCTTTATTATGCATCCCAAGTCCTATTTTATTTATTTCCCAAAACTACCTCCCACATTGAATAAATTCTATTGATTAAATTAATGCCCTGACATTTATGGAGTCTTGAAGTTTTAGGTCAGGACCCATTCGCCCATGATAAAATGGGTCCTCATTAAGTGCCTTAAACTCAACTTTAAACATGTTTTTGGCGGCATTTCAAGGTCTCAAATTCAAATTTCAAGTGTCGGCTTTCGGGATCTGATAATTGGAAAATTAGAAAGGGAGCCTATAAAACTAAGTTTCACATTCATTTACACTAGCAAGGAAGATAAATTCACATGAGATCACAAGTATTCATATTCAAGAGAAAGGAGAAGTTAATCAAGCATTCAAAAGTGAAGTCTTGGAGCATCATTTTAATTGTTTTTGCAGGTCTTCAAGCTCATTTTGGTGTCAAGATCAATCATTGTCAAGGATTGATGATAGATGCCTATAGAGGATCATGATGAATTCTAGGTTTTGGGATAAGCATTAAGAAATTCAACCAAGCCTAATGACTTATTTCCTAGGTGGTTCCATCTTCTATTATCATTCTACTTTCTGCCTAAAGGAAGGTATATTTAATTTTATGACTTATTAGGGTAATTTGAGATCTCCCAAAGTAGGTATTCATCATTGTTCATGTTCATTTAGGGATCCTATTCTAACACACTTGAGTAGGGTTTCTCTACATTATTAGTTTTCCTTATCTTAGACACATTTAAGGGTAGGATTTATACACACATTTTATGTTTCAGATCTATATTTTTCATCAAGGTTTAATTACCAAACTTGGGGTTTGATCGAGGCAAACCCCTATCTACCAACAAGTAACAATTTTGTTTTATATATTTTTAATAGATCTGGATCCAGAAGCGAAGGTTAAGAGTTACGAGGAAGAAGTGCAGGTTTCAAGTTCAAATCTCAGATTTAGAGTTTTCCAGAAAAGGCTGCTAAGACACATTCGCCCTAGGGTGAATGAGTCCCTAATAGGCTTGGAGAAAAAACAACTTGTGATAGGTGTACAACATTTATTCCTTCCAAATTTACCAAAAATTTTGTTGATTCCTTCAATTTTATGCTCAATATACTAAATCCAAGTGATAGATTGCATTTTGGAGTTGATTTTCTATTTTTAATCTTTCTCCCCAAAGTGTTGCTTGACCTAGACCCCTGTCCTGACACAAAAATAAAATCTGAAGATTCCTCTATAGAATTGATTCTCTTAAGGGTAGTTAGTGAATTATTTGTGAGGATCTCTCATTTCCTAATGAAATTAGAGAAGTAGGACCTCTTTTCCCTCTTTGGATCCACTTTTTCATTTTGGGAAACCCTAGCATCCTATTTTTCTATGTTTCAGATGGAAAATTGTATTATCACACAAAATTGGAATGGGCTCATCATACATCACCTTGATGTCCTTCAAGGTTTTCTTTATCCACAACACTTGGGTGCAACAAGATGTTGCAACAATATATTCTACTTCTTTTGTTGATAAGGACACTGAGTCTGCTTGTTACTAAACCAAGGAACCAATCTATCTCCCAGAAAGAAAGCTCCACCACTGGTACTTCTTCTGTCATCAACACTACCAACCCAATTAACATCAATATAAGCATTCAAAGAAAAATCATTACCTTTTTTATACCACAATCCATAGTCTCGAGTACTCTTCAAATATCTAAAAATACTCTTGATAGCCTTTGCATGAGTCTCTTTTGGATCATCTTGAAACCTTGCAACCAAGCAAACTGCTTGCATAATATCTGGCCTTGAAGCAGTTAAATACATTAGGCCCCCAATCATAGACCTATACAAAGTCTGATCAGCCTTTGGTGACACATCATCTTTAATCAAATGGAAACCAGTTACCATTGGGGTACTTATAGATTTATAGTCTTCCATACCAAACTTATTTAGCATTTCCTTAACATACTTTGCTTGAGAGATAAAGATACCATTATATGATTGCAATTTGAAGTCCAAGAAATAATGACAACTCACCTAACATAGAAATTTCAAATTCTTGAACTGCATTTCTTCAACAAATCTCTTACACATTTCATTATTGCCACAAAAAAATATATCATCAACATACACCACAAATATTAGAATCCTTTCATCCTCTACTTTGATGTACAAATTATTGTTTGCAATACCTTTCTTGAAGCCTTGCTAAAGTAGGTACTCATTCAACCTTGCATACCAAGCCTTAGGGGCCTGTTTGAGACTATACAGTGCCTTCTTAAGTATGCACACCATTTATGGATCTTCTGATAGTTGAAATCCATCAAGCTATTCTATGTACACTTCTTCTAATTCACCATTCAGAAAGGAAAACTTCACATCCATCTGATAAACTTTGAAGTTCTTGTGAACAACAAATGCAAGAAACATTCTGATGTCTCCATTCTTGCCATCGGAGAAAATGTTTCCTTAAAATCAATTCCTTCCATGTGAATAACCTTTGCAAACCAATCTTTCTTTATTTCTCACAACTTCTCCATCTTCATTTAGTTTATTTCTGAATACTCATTTTGTTCCTATTACATTATTTTTTGCAGGCCTTGGAACCAATTCCCAAGTCTGATTCTTCTCAATATGATTTAGCTCTTCTTCCATTTCTTGTATCTATTCTTCATCTTTGCTAGCATTAGCAAAGGTCTTTAGCTCTATTCTTGGCAACAAAGAAAATTTCACCTATTCATTTTCTTTTACAAACCTTCTTCTTGTTTGCACTCCTTCATTCTTATCTCTAATGATTTGATCTTCTGAATGATACCTTTGAACATACTTGGCAGGAGTCTTGGGGACTTTAACCTAAGCTTCCTCTTTTTTTGCAATCTCTTCTTTGTCTTCCTCTATGCAGGAATATTCATCAAACCAACAATCTTCTTTCTCATGTGTGCTTTGATGTGATTCTTCATCCACTCCGACATTTGCACTTTTAATAAATTTCCTTATTCTTTATTATAACATTTGTAGGATTTTCTCATAGTTGAATACCTAAGAAATATTCATTCATCTAACCTTGAATAAAACTTTCCCAATCCTTCTTCATCTCTCCTGATAAAGTATCTACTTCCAAAAATCTTGAAGTATTTGATAGTAGCCGATCTCCCATACCAAAGCTCATATGGAGTTTTGTCACTATCCACCCTTACCTGGCCTTTGTTAAGTATATAGACAGTAGTATGAACTGCTTCCTTCCAATACACATCAAGTAATTTGGCTTCATTTAACATTTCTCTTGTCATCTCTTGAACAATTGTATTCTTTCTTTTTGTAACTCCATTTTGTTGAGGATTTCTAGCAGTAGAATAATGTCTCTTTATTCCATGCTCTTCACAAAAAATTTCAAAATCATTTGATGTGAACTCACCACCTCTATCTGACCTTAGAAACTTGATTTTAGTATTCATTTCATTCTCAACCATTGACTTCATCTTCTTTAATGCACCTTCTCATTATGTTATTAGGCCCTATATAAAACAAATATCCAATTACCCATGAATAAGGAATTTTTTTGTGAACTAAATGTCTTTTCTCCCTTGGTAAGAGATGTGGTGATGTTTTCCTTGTTACTAGATAATTGGTTATGTCTGCATACCAAAGTTTTGTTAGAAACCAAGATCTGATTGCAAACCAGAAAAATCACCTTCCACAGAAGAGAAAAACAAAAAAGCAGAGAGGTTGCAAAAGAATGTGCAACATAATATTATGCGAGAATTCAATAATTACAAGATAATGATTTGCTTTATAAAAGAAAAGATGCATAACCCTAATCTTATCTTGAGCAACAAAATAGCTCGACAAGATAAGGATGACAACTAATTAACCTAGGAATTAAATAATTACCTAAGTAAACTTATGTAAAGTATAATTAAATATTAATTACACCAACACACCCCCATAAGTGCAACTTAGGGAGAAGCAAAATTATTATGCAAAGATGAGTCCCAGCAACAAGGCCTGATCAAGTACTCATTTATAGATGCAATGATGAAGTAGAGAAGGAAAACCCAGTGGGAAAAAACCCCCCTACAATGAGATGACTGCTGCAAAGAAGCACTGGAAGAACATTGTGGAGTAACACTGGAACCGCAATCTGACAAGCAAGGAAAGATACTTCTGTCTACAACTGAAACCAAAACCGAAATCATGATAATGTGACAGCAGACCCGATGCCACGGACCACTGGAAAACTCACAAACTGGAACAACCCTGGAATCTGTGAAGCAACAGTAGATGAGATGATGACATAATCTGGAAACCGTGTATCTCGATGTCGATGCCAAACTATGACTAAAACTCTTCCATGGGAAGGAGTACCAAAAAATAGACTCTAGAACATTAACCATAAAAACATGGCCCTCAAACTGAGATGGATCCAATGTGGATCATTAACCATAGGATCTCAATCTAAAGTGTGAACCAATGAATCCGATATGTGTCAAGCTATAGCAAAAATGTGGCCAAAAGAAACTAGGAAATCAAATAACCCATACGAGTTTCCAACAAATCAAGATGGATATGGAGATCAAAGTGAAAACTACACTCTAATCAGATTTATTATGCAAAAACCCCCCTGATGGAACTTTATCTCAGTTCATTTATTACAATAACCCAACGATTGTAAAAGGAGAGCATCCTAAACATGCATAAACATAAAATATAAATTGATGTCAGATCTGTGTAGAGGACAAAATCAACTTTCTGATGTCGTGAAAATGACGAAAAAAGGATCACCGAGTCAAAAGATATGCCCTCCGAAGTGAAATATGAACATCTGACTTCAACAGAAAAAATATCCCATCAACAGAAAAATATCTGAAAACAAACTACACCATCAGAAAATTGGGCTCGCCAGCTTTCTAGTGATATCCCATTTCAAAAAATTCGCCTCCGGGATCAAAAGTTATGATAAAATGAAAAAAGGCCTATATAAGGCACTATGGGGGCAAAACACAGACCAGTGAAGGTTAAGTCGGTGCAAAATTCGGGCACCCAGGGGGTTATACATGGTCATCCATATGACCGTACAGGTAATAAATGGAAAATTAAGAAACCTCCAAACACCCCATCGGCCTTTTAAAATAATACAAAGTTTTAATATATAAAAGAGGCTTTTAAAAGTCGATAAAACCATTCGACCATACAAGAAACCTAAACCTTGCAAGAATCAAAGAACCTGCGACCAAGATAGATCGTACCGGCAGAGGTGACATGCCGCATATAGGATGGGTGACTAGAGTTTTGGGTTGGCCGATGTGATTGGAGACCGGCGGAAGAAACCACAGGGGCCGGCGAGAGAGGTCGGAAAACCAACGACCGGTGAAGTGAAGGACACATGCAGAGAGAGGACGAAGTGTCATCAACACTACAGGGAAAAAGGACGGGCCAGCGGGAGATGCTGACAAGGTCGATCAACGCCGACAGGGCATACCAACCAACAATAGTGGGCTGAAAGAATAATACGGCCCCTGCAAAAAATAATCTTTGCCATTTTTTTTAATAAACCCACAAAATATAGTGATTTCCCAAATACAAATAGCCCGATTTTAAAAATATTTAACACAGAACATATAAAAAATAAATATATTTTTTTATTCTGCGAAAAAATAATCGTACCCTATACTCGGGTAGGTTGTACGACCGCCCAGGGTAAAAAAAAATTGCTTCACAAACAACTGAAGGCGAAATAGGGAAAATTATATGTCGATTTTCATCTCTCAGATGCTCTGGATCTGATGGCGAGGTCTGATCTATCTGAAAACGCACCAGAAGCTTCGCAACTCCCAGATCTAACAAATCTTCAAACCCTCATAACTTTGGCATAAAATGCTCGATTCAGGTGAAACAAAAGTCAAGCTTGACTTTTTCGACAACCCTGAACTCGAATATGAGCTTAGATTTCCTCCAATGTGCACCAAAAGTAACCATGCAAGAGCACCCAAATAGAGAGACAAACTCAAGGTATGAAACCCTCGAGGAATCCCGAACGATTCTACAATGAATCTCTCCATAAATCTGAGAAGGGGCTGCAAATCAAGGCTCTGATACCATGTTAGAAACCAAGATCTGATTGCAAACCAGAAAAATCACCTTCCACAGAAGAGAAAAATGAAAAAGCAGAGAGGTTGCAAAAGAATGTGCAACATAATATTATTCGAGAATTCAATAATTACAAGATAATGATTTGCTTTATAAAAGCAAAGATGCATAACCCTAATCTTATCTTGAGCAACAAGATAGCTCGACAAGATAAGGATGACAACTAATTAACCTAGGAATTAAATAATTACCTAAGTAAACTTATGTAAAGTGTAATTAAATATTAATTACACCAACAAGTTTATGTGGAGATAGGTCAAATACGTGCTCATCTATAAATGGATCATCTACAATATTCTCTTCTGACTTTTTTGGCAATCTAGAGAGAAAGATTTCTACCATATTTTCTTTTTCTGGTTTGTCTACTTGTTACAAGTATGAGCAAATTGTTGTTGTCATTGATGTCAAAAATCTTGTGTTGTCATTGGTGTCAATTATAAGCTACTGATGTTGTCATTAATAAGCTACTAATGTCAACCTCTAGTGTTGCTTTGATAAGGGAGATCATTTTCTTTTCTATTCTGAGTGAGCCTTTCTTTCTTTGGACAGTGAGCCCTATTGTATTTGGTGTTGATATTACTTTTTATTGTGAGCTAATCCTCACCATAGTTTTTCCCATCTTGGGTTTTCCACGTAAATCTAGTTTTCTCTTATGCATGGTGTATATTTGAATCGGTTTATGTTATTTTCTTTTAATGCTAAATCATAATAATAGATTAAGGGTTAATAGTATTAATGTGGATCTAAATGTGTATGAGGGTTTTGAAGTTTTAAAGTACAACTAATTTACCCCCCCTCTCAGTTGTCTTGTGCATTCAACAATTGGTATCAAAGTAGGGTTCCTTTTCAAAAATCTTAAATGCTTGAGGTAGATCTAGGATGGTGCACAAGAAAGAGATCCCTATGTTTTATGGAACATACTATGCATTCTAGAAGACAAGGATGGAAGGTTATCTGGTCTATTTTGGATTTGATATCTAGAATTATGTTAAGAATTAATGTACTGAACCTACAAATGGTCCAAGTACTGTTGATGAGATCAAAGCTTATGAAATCAATGGTAAAACAAGGTATGCTCTCTTAAATAGTATTTCTAATTTTGAATTAGTGAAAGTGATGAGTGTGAAAACTATTAAAGCAATTTGGGAAAAGTTATAAAGTATTTATGAAGGAGATGATAAGGTCAAAGAAGCTAAGATGTAGAATCTAAAGATCATGTTTGAGAACTTGTGGATGTATGAAGAAGAAAATGTCACAAGCTATATGCAGAGGGTAGATGAAGTGGTTAGTTCCAACAGAGCTCTTGGTGACAAACTCAAAGAACCAGAAGTGGTAAAGAAAATTCACATAACTCTTCCTAAATATTATAGTCATAAAGTTTTTCTATTGAAGAATTTGCAAATTTGAATCAATATACCAGAGATCAATTGTATGGCTCTTTAACTACTTTTGAAATGAGAGCATTTGGAACAAATAGTGGTGCAAAAGTTGAGATTGCTTTTAAGGTTGGGAAATCAGAGGAGATCAAGGAATCGAATCAGGAGGATCTTGATGATATAGAAGCTAACTTTGTAAGGAGAATAAAGAAGGGTACTAGTAAGTACAATGGTAAACTATCTTTCAAATGTTTTAGTTGTGGAAAAGATAGGTCATTATGCTTCAAGATGTCCAAACAGAGCTTTGAATAACAAAAATGATGAGAAAAAAGGTAATATGATTTAGAAAAGCTATTATATTAGAGAACATGCAACTATTTCTGATGGTGAATTTGATTGTAGAGATGAGGATGATAAATGGTTGTTCATGGCTTTAAAAGATGAATTCAAATATGTTAACTCTAAAATATGTGTGAAGGAAAGCCCTCCAAAGACAAAGGATAAAACTAAAGGTAATTTTGTATCCAATTTTCATGCTAGACAAGAGAAGAACTATTGGATCATTGACAGTGGATGCTCTAATCATATGACCGGTGACAAGAGTTAGTTTGTTAAACTTAAACATGATGGGGGATGTGTTACATTTGGTGATGATACATCTGCTAAGATATGTGGAAAAGGTTCTATTAGTTTTGATGGCAAGCATAATATTGATGATTTTTACTATTTTAAGGGTTTAAAGCATAACCTCTTGAGTGTTGGAAAAATGTGTAGCAAAGGATACAACCTTATGTTTTAGGATGATGGATGTGAGATCAAAAAAGGATCTGAAACTGTGGTTGCTGCTGGAAGAAGAACAAATGGAAATGTTTATTAGCTTAAGGGTGCTAATGGTCATTGCTTTATGACTTAGATTAATGAAAGATGGTTATGGCACAGGAGGCTGTGTCACATCAATTTTGATAACTTAGTAAGAATCAGTTCAATTCAAGTTTTAATAGATTTGTCAAATATTAAAAATCCTATCAATTCTATTTGTAAAGAATGTCAAATTGGAAAGCGAGCAAGAAGAAGCTTCAAAGTCAAAGAACAATCTACCACCAGACTATTGGAATTAGTGCACATAGATCTTTGTGGTTCTACAAGAGTAAGCAGTATTCAAGGTGACAAGTATTTCATTCTTTTAATTGATAATTATTCCCTATGAAATAGGTTACTTTTCTCAAAAAAAATTAAAATCTCTAGACAGGTTTAAATCATTCAAAGTTATGGTTGAGAATGAAATGGATATGAAAATCAAATGTTTGAGATTTGACAGAGGTGGAGAGTTCACCTCCAATGAGTTTAACATCTTTTATGAGAATCATGGCATAAAGAGGCACTTGTCTGCCCTAGGACTCCTCAACAAAATGGAGTGGTTGAAAGAAAGAATAGGATTGTTCAAGAAGCTGCAAGAACAATGATGAAAGAGGCAAATCTACCATAAGTCTATTGGAGAGAAGCAATTCATACTGTTGTTTATACACTTAACAGAGTTCGAGCAAGAGAAAACAACACAAAGACTCTTTATGAGCTATGGTATGGAAGGATTCCTACTATCAAGTACTTCAGAGTGTTTAGAAGAAAATGTTATATCAAAAGAGATGAAGATAACTTAGGAAAGTTTGATGCAAGGTCTGATGAAGGTATCTTCCTTGTATATTCTACTAGAAGCAAAGCTTACCGATGCTACAACATGAGATTGAGAAATATTGTTGAGAGTGCAAGTGTCAAAGTTGATGATGATTTATAGAAGAATTCAATTATTATAGATGGAAATGAATCAAATGATTCTTCTTGCAGAGAAGAAGAAAAATAAAGAGAAGTGTAGATTGAAGAGGAAGAAGCTTCAAAAAAGACTCCTAAAACCCCTAAGTATGTGTAGAAGAATCATTTTGAAGATCAAATCATTGGAGATAAGAACAAAGGTGTACTAACAAGAAAGAAAGCTATTGAAGAAAAGGTAAATCTATGTTTACTTTCTAAAGTTGAACCTAAAACAGTGATTGGGGCATGCAAAGATCAATATTGGATCAAGGCTATGAAAGAAGAACTATTGTAAATTAAGAAGAATCAGATTCGGGAACTTGTCCCGAGACCTGCAAACAAAAATGTAATTGGAACTAAGAGGGTATTAAAAAAAAACTAAATGAGAATGGAAAAGTGGTAAGGAACAAGGCAAGGCTTTTGTGTAAAGGCTAATCACAAGTTGAAGGAATAGATTTTGAGGAGACATTTTCCCTGGTGGCAAGAATGGAAGCTATCAGGATGTTTTTGGAATTTGTAGCACATAAATATTTCAAAGTTTATCAAATGGATATGAAGTCTACTTTCTTGAATGGAGAATTGGAAGAAAAGGTATACATAGAACAACCGGAAGGATTTCAATTACCAGACAAACCGGATATAGTTTGGAGATTGAAGAAGGCATTATATGGATTGAAGCAAGATTCTAGAGCTTGGTATGCAAAGTTGGATAAGTATTTGATACAACAAGGATCAAATAAAGGTACCACAGATAGCAATCTTTACTTTAAAGTTTAAAAAGATCAAATCTTGATTGTGGTTGTATATGTTGATAACATAATATTTGGAGGCAATGAAGATATGTGCAAAAAGTTTGCAGAGGAAATGTAGAAATAATTTGAAATGTCCATGTTTGGGGAAATTAATTTCTATCTTGGATTACAAATCAATTAGAAAAACAAAGTTATTTTTATTTCATAATCAAAGTATGTCAAGGAAATGTTGAAGAAGTTTGGAATGGAAGATTCTAAATTGGTGTTTACTCTTATCGTTACTGGTTGCAAGTTGAGAAAGAATGATGAATCTCCTAAGGCTAATC
>VDFB02218906.1:0-11272 GCA_007258455.2 Sequoia sempervirens
AAGCTTACTTGGATGAGTGGATAAATAAAAAGGACAAAAGAAACATAAAGCAAATGAAAGTGTTTCACAAGGACAATTATTTATAGGTGTCCCTATCAAGAGGTCTCTTTCTAGAAAAGTAAGGCCCCACAATGCTTTAAAAAAAGATCATGTCTGATTTTGCTACTTCCATTGACATTTTTTAAATGTTGAAAAAGTAACACACACAAACTAAGGGTAGTGGAAGTCTAAGATTACAACACTTACAACTCTTTCCTTTTATTATTATTTTAATTTTATAATATAATAAAGTGTAACCATTAAACTCTTTATTTTTCAATTTCATAATGAAGTGTAGCCATTCAACTCTTCATCTCATGGAATGGTCTTTTTGACCTTACTTTTTTTGTTAGGAAACTTAACTTTACTTGTTTAAGAAGGGCGGTTGGTGCTCCTTTGGTGAAGATTCCAAACTTGTGGTGCCCATGTATTTCACCAATTATTTTAACTATTTTCATAGGTTGTATTGAAAAACAATTCCTCTTAGTGACCTTTCACAGATCTCTAAATTTATCCTATGCATAGTAGCTATGAATTTTTGCATCACATTGTTGATCAACCATATGTTTTATATAAACAAGAAAATTTATATGCATTTAAAAAATTGCAATTTAAAGGATTGGTTGACCTGAATCAGGGACTTAGAATATTAAATTTGTAAAATACTATGAGTTGTTGAATGTAGGGTAGAGTATCCACATCTTTTTTAAAGTAGAGGAAAAGTTTAAAGGAATATCAAACACAATAAACTCACTATCAATAATTAAAATTATATGAAAAGTTTATATAATTAAAAGAAATAAGTTGATTCTTGATAATGATATAATCAATAGTGTAGAGAAAGAACATAAAATAAGATATAATAAAAAATTAAATAAATTTTTTATCATAATTTTTTTTTTTAAATAGAAAGAGTTTTCAATTTAAAATCTAAATATATTATTATTCATCTACATTTTGAATATTCTTGTTTTTTCAATAATATTTAAAAATGATCCCACTAAAAAATAAATTAAGGAAAACATCTTAGAATAATAAAAAAAGTTAGTTTTGAAAACTACTACTTTTAGCAATTTTGTATTTAAGTGCAAATGGACCTAAAAAGTATCTCCTAAACCTTACACAATTAATGAGTTCAAATTGACTTGCAACCCAAGATCACACTAAAAAATTGTATTGTTAAATTTGGAAATTCAAAAAAGTAATAAATATTAAATTATATTTTTTGAGATTTAGATGGTTGTATTCAACTCGCAAAATATGTCAAAACAAGTTGTAACCAATGAGGGATAGTTATGATGATGCCAATCTCTCTAAGATATTGAATCTAATAAAAAACTAAATGAATTCCCAAACCAAAAGTTATGGTCTTTGCAAGTTTCACACCCACCTCATTTTCCTCTCGTTAAAAAACTCAACTCGTGTGAATTATTCTAATTAAGCTTCTATCATTTTATCTTGTTAAGCTTTCTTAATTCTCATTATAAGATCCAAGTTTTATCCTCTTGTTGTAATTATTTTCACTCTACCAAATACTTTTTATAACTACCATGTCAAATGTTTATTATCTTCTTGTCTAGATCCTATGTTTCCTTTTCTTTTTATTAGATACTTGCTACTCCCAATCAACTTCTTCTTTATTATTTTTTCCATGAATTATGTATAAATAAAAATATTAAATACTATGTCATTCATGGCATAATGCAATGGTTAAGTTGTGGCATTGTTGATGTTGCCACCAAGGTTCAAATCCTCATTGGACCACTAGGGCTCATTGGGTTTGGACTATTCACATTAAAGCAATGTGTTTATGCCAAGGATGAGGTTCCCCCGTTTGTGGCCTCAATATTGGCTCAAGCCAAAATAAAAATTCCTAAGGTACAAATAAAAAATAAATTAAATACTATAGAGTGTAAACACCTAAAATTGTCCACCCCTAACCACACTCAATTTTATCCCTATAAGCATTCATTAAATAGAGAATTATTTAATTAACCTTCCCAATCATCTTTCAATCACTAATTAAATAAATATGAATTATTTATTTAATTTATCTTTTATCTTGCTTTCCTCTAAAGTCCACCCTTAATTAAATAAATTCAAAATATATTTAATTCGGTTCACCTTCATATTCCTATCCTCCAAGAATTAAATAAATATTTATATTTATTTAATTCTTCAAAAAAACCCTTAATTAATTATTTGACTAAACTCAATTAATTGATCTAGTTAATTATGATCAAGCTAATCAATCATATTTCACAGTTTTTAGTGAAATCTCAACCATCCATTTATCCTATAAAATCATCACCCCCCATCTTACTCTCATGACTCACATTTTTTTGAGAGTCTTCACTTGTTAGTCCCACATCCCTATGTGATCCTCATACATTTGTGAGAGGATTCACATGTCAGATAACTCTTCCCCATGGTCCTCATATATGTATGATAAGGTTCAATCTTTACCATTTGATCAAAATAAGATAATCCTATCCATTCAAATCCAATTGATCTTTTCCCTCTTGAAGTGCATCAATCACATGGTGCCACTAAAATACCTCTCCTTCCTCCAATCATGTCACATAATTTAGTCATTGATTTTGAAATAAAATCTTAACCCTTTATCCTCCATCTTAGAAATCTATAAATCAAACCATTCTCAAGTGAAAATCAACAAGTCTTTCCAATATAAATCCGTACCACTAGTTTAGAGAGTAACCACATCTCTTAAATCACACATCTTGAACAAAACCACACACAATTTATGTGTGTGCAATAATAGGTTATGGGAAAGAGAACATTTGTATTTATTTCATATTTACTACAACTTCTTAGCTTAATCAAAGTTGTATAATAGATGTAGATTAGGGTTTAAGTTTATTGTGTGAATCCTTTTTTTATCCTACATTTTATTGTTTACATTTTTTCATTAAGAAATATAAGGACTTAAATAAAAAAATTAAATCCTAATCTTCACCTAATGTGCACCTAGATCATTAAAATAAAAATTCACAACAAATATGACATAAAAATAAATGATATATGACCCACAAATCCTTGTTGTACACGCATAAAGTGTATGTGGTTATGCTTCAATGGATGAAGGATTTAAATGTGTAACATAACTTCTCTTCAAACCAAAAACCTAAATTTGCATTGGAGAGGCTTGTATTAGACACATAGGACAACTGAGAGGTGGGTGAATTAGTTGAACATTAAAAAATTCAATCCCTCATTAACTTTCAAATCATTATCAATATGTAAACCCTTATTAAACATTAGTAGAATATAAACATGTGAACCATAAACACATTCAACACCATACACAAGAGAACACCAAATTTACATGGAAAACCCTTATCATGGAAAAACCATGGTGAGGATTAGCTTACATATATATGAATATAAACACCGAATACAATAGACTCACTAGCAAAAGGGCTCACTACCCAAAAGAGAAGAAAGGCTCATTGCCCAGAGGAATCACTACCTAGAAGAAATAAGAATAGAAGAAGACTATTACAAAGATATTCACTATCTCAAAAGAACAAGAAAAATCCACCACTACAACTCTGCACCACATGCAACCTTCAGCTCACTACCTCCAACAACTTCAAGCACATTGAAAATGTAGACACTTGTAATGTCATAGAATTGTACCTAGGGGAAATTCCACACTTTTTGCACTTTTTTCCTAACATTTATGACACCTTAGAGCATTAATGGAAAAAATCCCATGAGTCAAAATTTCATGATTCTAACCCCATGTGGACCAATGGCAGAGCAACAAAAGCCTAACGACATATTTCTTGAAAATCTAGGCCTTGGATGCCTACACAACATGCAAACGTCTACACGACACACTAGCATCCTGGTGGTTTTTTGAGTTTGAAATGAGGAATATCGAATCTTGACTCTCTCAACACATGTCCTAACAGTTAGACTTCAGATGAAATGACTCTTTACCACCCTTGCATGTAGCAAAAATCCCTCTTTTTCTCTCATTTTGGGGTTCAATCCATTCAATCAAGCTCTCTCAACATTTCTCCATCCTTGAGTTCTCTTCAATCTTGATAGCAACACTCTCATAAGCAAATCCATTTCAGACTATGGTCCTTCCAACAACCACAGCTCTCAAGAAATCACTCAACAGTGTGTTTGTGTACTTTGGATATGGTCTAGGCCCATGGGTAACTCTCTCTCACTCTTTTCTCCTTGTTTATTTGCTACTTAGTGGTGCAAGTTCTACTCCTAAAGTGGTTTTTACTTTCACCACACACTTTTTCCTCCTTGTTTGCACTCCTTTCCAAACTTGGTTATCTGTGGAGGTGGGAACACCAAAACAGGGGTCCGACTAAGGCAGACCCCTTTATAGCCCCAACCTTTTCCCCTCATTATTTTGTGTGTAGGTTGCAAAGCAGAGCTTAGAGTGAAGACTCGATCACCCGGTTGAAGGTAAGTTTTCTCCAAGTTTCCCTTGTACTTTCTTTAAATTTTATGTCATATGTTGGATCATTTTGTCCAATAGACCTTAGTTTTGAGTAAAGAAGTGAAACCTTGTTCTACCTGTGTAATATCCTGAGCTTTCTATTGCATAGGACTCTAGCACAACATTTGGATGACAACGTGTTGCACTGGAATCCTAAATCTGTGTTGTCCTTTAGCTGAGAGCTCCTCTTTCTGAGGCAAAAATATAAGAGTTTCACTCTTTCAAGATTCGAAGTGGTCTCCCTTGAAATATTACATTGTGTACATTTCTTTACCATTTCTTTGATCTATTTATGCTAAGGTGGATAAGGGTAGTTCATTCCTTGGTGATCTCTTGAGATCAAAGAGACCCATATGCAGTGAGTCCCTCTTATCTCAAAACACCTCCTTCTCATTGTATCCAATAGGATTAGGCATTTAATATCACACTCAGATCACCATACTAGATCACATTCACATCTTTCACACACCACACACTGATCCCCACACATCTCCAAAACTTAATCTTTCTTATATATCATCCACAACCTCAAAAACCTTCTCCATTTTGGCCACAATGAAACGTATGCACATCAAACATGCAACCACTAAATAGGTCAACACCAAACACTTCCATGGTAGAAAGAAGTGAAGGTAGACCACAAAAATGGTTAACTAGGACCTAGATCTACACTGACATGCTTCATCATGCTTCCACAAACAACAAACATCCTCCACAATTAGTGCTAGCACCCAGGTTGGCCAAAATTGCACTAATACTAACAAGTGACCACATACACGCCTACAAAGCAACACTTCACAACATCCCAAAATATTCCAGCATCATCAAAATATTCAACACTACCATAACCACCTGCAACTGAGAACACCATCATTTTGTACAATGATCAACACTTGCACAAACATGCAACACACTAACCAACCTTGTGGAACACCTAAACACACAAAAATCCAAGGGAAGGTAGATATAGAGAATATTAGTATGTTCCTAAATCTACAAGACAAGAAACATCATTGCAAAGAAATGTAGAGCAATCTCATTTCTCCCAAACAACCTTCTTTACAAATAAACACATTGTTAAACACATCTTCCATTGTCACATGATCCAGAACCTAAAAATTTGGATATAGCACCTTTGAACACCTCTCATCATCATATCTAGACTACACAAGAATATCTTCTACCATGAAGAAATGTGGAGCATAACACTGAGCACAAATTTTTCACACTACACACTCTTTTATTTAAATTATCTCAAAAGCACTTGGAAACCAAGTGAACCAACTATATCAGCAACACCACAAACACCTGCTCATCATATCTACAACATTTGCAATACCAAAAATCTCCACATCTACAATACCTTCTCAACACTACACTATAGGTTGACATTAGTGACAACACTAAAGGCAACATAGTGCAACACACTCACTGGTGACAAAAAAGACAACATTGCATTAATCTTCCTGACCATACTAGGGGTTGAATCATAACTCTTCAACAACTCCAACAATCTAACAAATATCCAAAAACCTACCCCTTTGTCATTTATGGCAACACCAGCTCTAAAAACCATCAATCGGCCAAAGCAACTCTACAACTCTAACACTCAGACAAATCTCCCCCTAACTGGGACATTCCTTACACTTCTACCACATTCTCAAACTGCAATCTCTCTATACTTTTTCAGAATTTATCTCCCCCCATGTATCTTGCCCCATTTTTTTTCAGACTTTATCTCTCCCCTTTGACATCAATGGAAAAGGGCATAAATATCTCCCTTTGTCATCACCTGAAATTCACTTTAGGAAACACTAACACACAACTCTCTCTATATTTGGTTGCTCCTACTCTCTCTCTATTGCTTTCTACCCCTTAGGGGCACAAGATATGCTCATCCTCCTAATTTCACCAATTAAAACACACCACTACCTACTCCCCCTAGAGGTAGCCTTCATCAGTCCAGGACAAAAGAATAATTCTTGAATAGCCCACCTAGACAAATGCACCGACTTGTGTATCTAGTTGAAAGAAGGAGGGTTAATGATCCCTAACTTCTACTCAAGATACTCAAATGTATCTTTTGGAAGAGCCTTTGTGAAAATATCTACAACTTGATCCTTTGTAGGAACATACTCTAGCTTCACCTCATTCTCTACAACTTTCTCTATTAAAAAATGATAGTGGATAGATATATGCTTTATCCTTGAATGCTACCATTTTTTTCAAAATATTTATAGCACTTATACTATCACAAAATATTAAAATAGGTTCATCATATTGCACTCTAATATCCTTTAATTTGTGTTTCATCCACAACATTTGTGTGTAGCAAGATGCTACTATAATATATTCTACCTCTACAGTAGATAATAACACTGAATCTTGCTTCTTACTCAACAAAGAAATCACCTCCACTTGTACTTCTTCTATCATCTACACAACTTGCCCAATTTGCATCTATATATGCACTCAAAGAGAAATCAATGCCCTTGGGATACCATAGACCAAAATCTGAAGTGCCCTTCAAGTATCTAAATATCCTTTTAACTACTACCACATGTGATTCTTTGGGATCTTCTTGAAATATTGACACAAGACAAAATGCATGCATGATATCCAGTCTAGTAGCAGTAAGATATAACAGTCCACCAATCATTGATCTATTACTTGCTCTAACCTAAAGTTAGTGTCTCTAATAGGTCTCCTGGCAGGAGCTAAAGGATTTGAAGAAAATAATCATATTCCATCCTCCTTGGAAGAAGCAAAAGACATTCATGCCTGAATCTAGTGAGTCAAATCTAGATCACTACTTCTTCAAAGAAGCAATGGGATAGTTACTTAACTCAACTAAAGTTAATATACAAGAACATTCTTCCTTCACATCAAAGCTGAGTATGTATTGATGACATATTTTTTGTAACATTTTTGATATGTAAATATACAGAGCAGATAAATGTTTAGGACTTTATGTAAATAAAAGAATCTTTTTGGAGTAAGGGGGGGTGATCTGTCAAAGTCTATATAGATAGGGGGACATCTATTTTTTGAAGTCCACCTACCCTTTACCCTTGATGTCAAAGGGGGAGAGAAAATAGAAGATCTTATAGGTGTTGTTGTCAATGACAAAGGGGGATATTGTTGGCAAATATGGGTGAAATCATAATAGACAATGAAATTTTTGGGGGAGGATAGATGCTTTTAAAACACACCTTCAAGCGAAGCCATACCTTTGATTGAAGGTAAAGGCCTAAAAAAATATGCTTTTACACAGTAACCTTCGATCGAAGGTCCCTCTTAGGCTTCAAATGAAGGCACCTTCGAGTGAAGGTCCTTTGAACGAAGAGGTCAAACATGACAACTTTGGCCTCTGCTTCAAAATTTCCTCAAAAAATCTAGTTTCAAACTCCGGGTTGGACCTTCATATGAACTTAAGTTGACAAGATATTTTACAAGATTGTAGTCCGTGAAACAAGCTTTCCAACAACTATAGGTTTTCGATATGTTTTCATTTTATCATGTATTTAATTATTAATATTTACTAAACATAGGTTTTTCACCAAACATCAAGCTCTTCATTCTACAGAGGTGGAAAAATAGTAAACCATTGTAAAATATTTCAAAAAATACCTTTTTCCCTAGAGGTATTGATGTCCTTGTTTCACTTAAAAAAAAAGATTTTGATATATACACAAGTTGTAGACACCTAAAAATGGTCACGGAGGAATCTAATTAATTAAATCTGACTTGTTGATTAATTAATCTTAGAATCATCTACTTGAAGTAAATAAATAGAAATATTTATTTATATTAAGTTATTATTAATTCTTCTATTTTATCATATTATTTCTCTCTTAATTAAATAAACAAAATTAAATACTTTGTTTTATTTAATTATTATCGATATTAATTTTTCTATTTCCCTCTTATTAAATAGAAGCAAAATTAAATGCTGTTTTCTTTATTTAATTATTATCATTATTATTTCTTCTATACTTGATCTATTAATTCCTATCTTAAATTAAATGCAAACTGATAATTTGTGTTATTTAATTACCTCATCACATTTCTTCTTAATTAAATAAAGATATCCTAGAATCTTTAATTTAATTATCATATTCCTTTTATTTTAATTTAATAAACAAATTTTATAGTTTGTTTTATTAAATTATTTATTCCTATTTTGCTAAATTTAAATAAACCAAAAAAATATTTAAATAAATGCATAAATCATATACCTCTATTCACTCACCAATAAAATTAGATTTTTAAATCTAATTAATTCAACTGTCATTCACGGGAAGAGCCTCGGGGACAAACCTGCAGGAAATCCTCTGAATCTTCTGCCTCAAATCTTTCCTCTCATCTTGCCTGGTGTTTTCATGGGGAGGAACAATCCTCCATGATCAACTCCACCTTCTCATCTCATACCATTCAATTCTCCAGATTGAATCTCAACCTCTGTTGTGTTACCCCTTCACAAATGTGTGTCATGAAATCTATAAATACAGGTTTTTAGCTACAGGAAAAGGATCCTAATTTGTGCAATCTTACTCTGTAGGTATTCTAGGCGATCAAGCATTCAAGCAATGCAGTTTTAGGATCAATCCATCAAGCATTCATCCAGCATTCATAGAGCATTCAACATTTACAGTCATGGCTGCCATTATAGTAGTTTTTCAATATTAAATCATATAGGAATAGAAATAGTTTGAATTCTCATTCTTTAAGTGTCATTTCAACAATATATTAGCTTATTAAAATCTGAGAGCAAAGTAGATTTAAAGAAATCTTTAGAGTTAGAGAGCAATACGATAGATTTCTGAAGGTTCCTGTGTTTAAAATAGTTTAAATCTCTTGAATCTTTGATGCAATGTCTTATTTAGAAGTGTAGATGCATGCTTAGTTTGTTTATCTCATTCATACACTTTCATTTTGGCGCCCACCGTGGGGCCTAACCCCATATTCTACAAATTTTTTGTGAAAAGTGTCTTACGGGTATCGGCATGTTTGTTTTAGCAGAATCATGGTTTTTTATAGCGCGCCGGCTGGATTCTGTAGCGCATCCTAGAGGAAAACTATAGCACGTCGTACAACTATTTTAGCATGCCTGTCAACTATTTTAGTAGGCAGCTCAACTATTTTAGCATGCTGCTCAACTGTCTTAGCACGTTGCACAACTATTTTAGCGTGCCAATCCACTGTTTTAGCGCCTCAACCCTTTTTTATTTAAATATCTTTTATTTGGATCCGATACATTTGCGGCCAGATTTTGTTCTTTAATCTTTTTTTTGGTTAAAATTTATCAATCCTAGGATAGAAAATGGGTTAAAATCTATCAATCCTAGGATAGCAAACGAATAAAAATTGATCAATCCTAGGATAGAAACTTCATTCTTAATTGTGGGTTTAAAATTGAACATCATGCTTCTTATGGAGCAATATGTTCATATAGATTAGATAATTTGTCTTTTGGGTTTTAAAAAGTGAACAACTTCTTTGCTGTGATTAGGTGATAGGTTTATGCTCTCCCCTTGACTGGGTGCATCAGAATACCAAACTCACTTTTACTTTGCACATTTTCAAGCTTTCATTAAAACCTTTAGACAGGCCTGTCGTAGTGGGAAAAAGTACTCACCCTACAGGAATGACCTGAGTGGGGATAACCAAAAGCCATGGCATTCCAACCCACTTTAAAATTTATGTGAATTTGGGGAAACCCTCTTTCAACAGAAGTGTATAGGATAACCATCCCCAAAATCTTTGTTCTAAAGATTGGGAGGTCTCTCGAGGGAGTTTATCCATTTGCTGCTCTGAATGGAAACCCTATCTAAGAACCTAGAAATAGAATCACGCTTGTCAGTTCCTGAACATTGTAATACTTGGTGGTGCAAGGGCGGGGAAGAATCTACCCTCAAGCACTCACCATATAATTACCAAGGACTGTTTGCTCAAGGGATCCGGTATCCACTTCCGTCACTCTGAGTACACACTTGGAAAAGACAAAAACATAGGAGCCCTCTAGGGGGTGACATGGCTGTGTGAGTCAACGCAATTCCAAGTTGTGGGTCGTTCGAGTATATAATGATGACCTTTTGTCTCTAGGAGTGAGTCTGTTTTAATTGTCTTATCTTGTTATCAAACCAGTGAAAATAAAAAAGAATCATGTTTGGTTCTTAAAACATACACTATATGTTTAGATTCTAGGATTTTGAATCAACTATTCTATTCTTGCTTGCTGTGTTTTCCTTCATTAAATTTAGATAAGATCATCACAAAAATCTTCAAATCAAACACTTGTGAAATTCTCATGATTCGAGATTGGGTATCCACCAAATTTGTCAAGAAGTCTCTTGTCAAACGAATCAGAAAGCCAAAGAAAACACTTACATACAAACAACTCTTGAGAAAGCAACGATTTTTATATCAAAGCAGAAAAGTTCTACTCCAACATAGGACCTTTATTCATAGATATCACAATTTCTCTAGAGGTTATACGGATGACTACGTTGTAGCTCCCTTAGATTCATAAGCATTTTATCAAAGAAGGGCTCTTAGACAACACCACAATCACAGTCAACAAATTCGTCCAGAATACATCCCACAACCAGCCATACAATATGATACAAGACCAAGTGAATTTCATAGAGTAAGATAGTTTCCTGTGGCGCCCCACAAACATTCTATAGTGCATCAGAACTCTATTTTAGTGCGTTGTATCTCTGTTTTAGCGCGTCATAACTC
>VDFB02218908.1:0-12015 GCA_007258455.2 Sequoia sempervirens
CCTTCGCAGAATCTTCCAGAGTGCTTTTTCAGGAACTTTCTATTTTTAGAAAGTTAGGTCAGGCGGAAGCTGCTATTTTGGGCAGGGCACCTGGTTCAACCATTCAACTCAAAATCGACCCAGTTCAGCAGTTTGATGATCAGACGGAGAAATAAGGAGTATTTAATGAATTATTAAATATTTAATAATTTGACTTTATATTAAAGTCACTTTATTGAAATATTTAAATATTTAATTATTTGGCTTAATTATAAAGTATTTATTGTACTTTATAATAAATTATTAAATGTGACTTAATGAGTATTTTATATTCATTAAAATATGGACGCCAATAATTAATGATTTCTCCTAAGTTCTAAAGTGCGAATTAAATCATTTAATTTAAATGATTATGTTAAAGGAGTTGGGTCGAATTTTTCAAAGGGCAGTATATATTCTCAGCAAGGACAAATCGAACCATTATGAAATGTTATTCTAATTTGTCTTTTGCTCTGAGCATCGGAGTTTGCAAACCCTAGGGTTTCATGCACGAACAAGCTTCGGAGAACGAAACTCTTTCGTAGGATCGTGCGTGACCGAGGTCAGTGGAAATACCGGCTTGAAGCTTGCACTTGGTGATTTTCATCCAGAGATCACGTGATTGGATTTATTGAGTTATTTATTCAGAGATTAGCAGAGAAAATCATCTTCCTTCTCAGGCGACTTCAACAGAGGAATCTATTCAGAGATCTGGCATCATTTCTTGGAGTCCGTACCATTCCTTTTGCTGCTGCAGACAGGCCGTACATTTCTGTACTTGCAGGCCGTACCTTTATTTCTTCAGAGATTCGCCTTCTGCTTTCAGATTCTGGCACTGAGTTCTAGGCGCTGGGTTTTTCTTGGGCATTTCTGGAGATCTTGCATTGTATTCAGAGCTTGGAGATTCATTCTTATTTCTAGCCGTACCATCCTTCATTTATTACAGCCGCCACCAGGTTCTTTTGAAATTAATTCATTTCTTGTTCATTTATCAACTTTTCATCATTGTAAAAGCTCTATAAAAATAATGAAATAGTGCGCCCATGTTCTCTGGCATATTTGAGATTAATCTGTGGAGATTTAGAATTTATTTGAATTTATTATCATTTATTGAGAAAATCGCAACTTTTAGAATTTGTCTGAAAACCTCAAAAAAACAAAAAAAACCAAAAAATTGTAAAAACAACAAAAACGCAGTTAGGGTTTCATTTTGAGAACCACCCGGGTTCCGACATTGGGTTCCACTTCAAACCACTAAGAAGGTGACCCAGCTAGACAAGACAGAGGTTCCAGTTGTTGATGAATTGAATAACATTCATATGCAGCTGGCAGCCGACCCTAGAGTACAGAGTTGTATTGATATATTAGTGGTCGACATACCTGATGGATATGGCATGTTGCTAAGTAGAGATTGGTCTAGGAAGTTGAATGGATATATTGCAACAGATTTCTCCCACATGTGGCTTCCATGGAGAGGAGTTCCAAATTAGGTTAAGGTTGAAAGCACACCAAGGCTCAGATTGATGATCACTGAATATGGCGAAGACAATGAAATTATGTTTGTAGAAGCTGATTTGGGTTCATACAAGCCCATCAAGCAAGAAGTGTTGATGTTGCAAAGTTCAAATGAAGGTAAGTTTTTAGAAGATGCCACTGCTTCTGTCGAATTGTTAGTAGCGGTGATGGTGGTGTGAGCCATATTTCCATGATGTCAACAAAGTTCGAGAAAGCAGCCAATGAGATCAAAGATTTCCTGAGATCAATTGCAGATGGAGAGGATATCTTAGAAAAACACAACTTTTCTATTGATGGTATAGATGCATCGAATTGGGATACAATTTCCAACTTTCTATCAGATGTGATTGAAATCTAAAGCTGTTTTCTTCTAGAAGCTTTCTTTCTATTCTCAGAACAATTCTTATCCATTCTTTGAGAAGAGAAAGAAGATAAATTGTAATTGTTGTCATTTCCTGCTTTTCCTGCTTTCTTAGGTGTTAGATGTTATCTTCTTTCTAGATTTAGAAATAAAGCTTGCTTGCTGAGCAAGCCCTCGATTGTAAAAGCAAGGTGTTACATCCCGCCCTAGTGACTTATAAACACTTTTATTTTCTTGCTTTAAGAATGTTGAATGATGCAAATGTTGTGTAATTTATGCATGAAATGGTGGAAATCTTATGATTGTGTTATGAAAATGCAATGGAAATATGTACCATGCTTATCCTGAATGTTCATACTGTGGTGAACTTAGAAAGAAAGTTTAAATCTTACAGTAATTGAAAAGATTGAAATATGTTTTGATCATTATTGAGATGACAGTCTAATCGTTCTTCATTTGTTGGAGTTGGATACAGGATAGCCGTTCCGCAATGTTCGGGAGCAGGGAAGTATCATCTGAGTAGAGAGGTAATGTTGTAAGAGCCCTAGAATCGCCATCTGAGCTAAGGTTGGTCTCAAGATCTTGTAAACCCTAGAAGTGAGTTTTTGGTACCCTGTCGTCGTAGGTTATCGGGTGAACCTTGGAGTGGTTTTGCCATCAATGTTATTGGGGTTTTGTAAACCGGTTCTTTTATCTCTTTTGGTCATTGACTTTTACTTAACCTTGGTACTTGGTTTCATGTTTTCGGTAACCGTATCATTGGGAGTAACCTTGCTTGGTAAGCTTACATATATATATATATATATATATATATATATATTATAATATTATTTATTTTGTTCCAAGTGAACTAAATAATATTTATAAGGAATATTGAAGGGATTTATTAAATAAATAAATATGTTATTAATTTATATATGAGTGAGATATTGAAACTCGTCCATCATTGAGTTGGAAGTTTTTATGATTAAATTAATTGATGAATATTCTCCTTTCCCGTAATCTCTTGAGGAGTCTTGGTCGTCTCCAATAATGTAGCGTATATTTTCATCGAAGTTTGATTTAAAATAGTTTGCCACAAGATGGACGTGGCCTTAATTTCTTGAGATTTTCCTAAAATGAAGGTTCGTGAGTGACGTGGGGAAGAATGTGAATCGTGCGGCTTGTAAATTTTAAACCTTTGAATCAAGATAAATCATCTCTGCCGTTGTGTGTCCTTTGGGGGTAGTGGCGGTGACAACCACCTGGGATTTGCCTTTTAATCTCATCTTTGAATCCCTAAAATTGCGTTCATGGAAGGTGTGGAAGGAAGAAAACGGCAAGGTAGTTTCGATAACTACCTTGGATGATCATTAGAAGAGGATCTCTTTTGATTATTATTCTGGAGGGGAGGAACGGAGAAAAAGAGGATACGAGTACAGGAAATAAAGGAGAGGAAGGGTTTTCGGAAAAAAAATAAAAATTTATCTCCTGAAAATAGACGAACCAGGAGGGCACGCGGGATCTATAAAGGGCAGAGACGTCTTGAGGAGAAGGCGTAATAGTTGAAAGGACCATTATGTTGGCTTCTGTACAGCTTTTTGTTGACCAAGGCTTCATTTTACAGGCACGTCTTGTTGAAACATTTCGTTTGAGTAAAGAGAATTATCTCCTTAATTCAACGAATGTGATTGGGTGCATTTCTTTTGGTTTGTAAGTTGTCTTGAAGGAATACTTATTTCCTTGTATATTATTCTTTATTCTTGTCTGGTAATCCACGTATTGGAAATCATATATGATGATTTACGGACTGTTGTGACCTTTTCACACATCGCCCCATTCAAAATGGGGACCCCTAATTTTTGCTCCACTTTGGTCTTTTGGCTTTGGTTTTGTCTCTCTCTCCCTCTCTCTCTGTTTATCTCTTTCCTGTCGTCTGCCTGTCGGGGGATGTGTCCGTCTGTGAGCTTAAACATGAAATTTGACCAAGTCTAAAAATTAGGGTTTCCATCTTTCTGGTCAGTCAGAGGTCAAACGAGGTGAATGGATTGAAAACAAAGATTAACATTGAGGTCAGCATGCTTCCAGCAGGTTTCCATTGAAATTTCATCAGATTCCGACAACTTACTATTTTTAGTTAGTGTGCAATTCCAGGTATTCCGTCAACATTCTTGAAATTCCGATAGTCATGCCGCATCTAGAACACATCAGGCTACTCACTGGCAAAATTTGAGCTGAAACAGACAACTTACTATTTTTAGCAGTTCATAGTGGAGTTAGTTTCAACACCTTCAATTCCCGACAATATAAAGAATTTCCAAGTATTCGATGATGATAAGCAAATTCTGGATTTTCTCACATGCTCTGGTGTGTTTGAAGCACAAATTATCGATGAAGAAGAAACCGAAGAAGCAGAAGGGATCTTGAATTTGAAGACAAATGTCATTCCAAGAGGAATGGTTGAATTAGAAAGATTGTTTGATCCCAACAAATTGAGTAGAAACCAGAGTACCCAAGGAAATGATTGTGAAGCTGTCAATTTAGGGACCAAAGAACGAGCGAAGAATGTTTTTATTGGAAAACTTTGCACACCTGAGGAAAGAGAGGGCATCTTGCAGGTCATGAAAGAATTTCCAGATGTAATAGCCTGGGGATATGAGGATTTGAAGACATACGATACCTCATTGATTACACATACAATTCCATTAAAGCCAGGCAGTAAGCCATTCAGACAAAGGTAGAGGCCCGTGAATCCATTGTTAGAGCAATTGATTTATCAAGAAGTCAAGAAACTTCTTTCTGCGTGCATCATCTTTCCAATGAGGCACTCCACGTGGGTCACCAATCTTGTTCTAGTTAGAAAGAAGAATGGAGAAATAAGGTTATGTGTGGATTTCCAAAATTTGAATAGGGCTTCTGAAAAAGATAATTATCCTTTGCCCTCATTAGATGAAGTATTACAAATTGTGAATTGTTCACAAATGATGTCCTTCTTGGACTGCTACTCAGGCTATAATCAAGTTATGGTCGAGCAAGCAGATCAACGCCCTTTGGCTTGATCAACGCAGGAGCCACCTTTCAGCGGGCTATGGATATCGCTTTCCGAGATCTGGTGGGAAGATGCATAATCATATACATGGATGACCTAACCGTGTTTTCAAAGAAAAGAGATCATGTAGAGGATTTGAGAAAGATTTTTCAGAGATGTAGAAGATTTGGTGTCTCACTTAACCCCAAGAAATGCATATTCGGGGTCACAGAAGGAAAATTATTGGGTCACGTCATCTCTGAAAAGGGTATTTCAATTGACCCTGAGCGTATCGAGGCTATTTCAAAGATTGGCTTGCCAGGTAGTCAGAAGGAATTAAGATCATTCTTTGGCAAAATCAATTTTGAGAGGAAGTTTATCACTGGGTTTGCCGAGATAGTGAGGCCACTAAATGAGATGCTGAAGAAGAATGCGAAGGTAGAATGGACCCCACAGACTAGGAAGGCTTTTGATGAGATCAAACAAGCAATAGTGGATGCCCCAGTGTTGGTCAGTCTCGATTACACCAAGCCTTTCTATCTATATTCATTTGCTTCAGAGCACACATGTGCAACGGTTTTAACACAACGAACAGAAGAAAAGGACGAGCATCCAATTGCTTTTATGAGTGCTCCTTTGAAGCAGGCAGAGCTAAGATATCCGAGTATTGAGAAACAAGCCTATGCTTTGGTGAAAGCAGTTAAGAAATTTAGACACTATATATTGAGAAGCAAGGTTCACGCAATTGTTCCAAATGCCATAGTGAAGACTTTGCTAATGCAAAATGAGTTAGGAAAAAGAAGAGGCAAGTGGGTCGCCACTTTGCAAGAGTATGATATAGAGATACAACCGATGAAGTTGGTCCGAGGACAAGCTTTGGCTCAGACAATTGCAATGGTTGGTCCTGAATTAGTTCAACAAACGTATGTATTAGAAGAAGTGTAGAGGTGATTTAAATTTAAAAGTTGAATGACAAAACTTCGGCTGGTGAGTAAAAATTGTTAAAAAGTGAATTTAAAATGAACATTTTCGAAAGTGGATTCAAAATATGCCACTCAAAGTTGAAATTTCTAGAAGATCAAGATTCCAAGTGTTGAAAGACAAGTGTCGAAAATGCCTGAGGAGGGAAATTCAAATTCTTGTAGAGAAGTAGTGGAAATTTAATGTACTGGCTAAACTTCGCTTCTTTCTAGAATTCGATTTTTGCTATAAGAATTGAGAAGTTTTCATTTCTCCTCACCAATTGAGGAAATTCGAATTTGCTCTGAGTTTGCAGCTGAGTTGAGTGTGAAGTTGAAGTTGCAGCTGTTGAAGAAATTTGTTTTTGAAAGAGCATGTTGCTGAAGCTAAGGTTTAAAGAATTTGAGTTTGTTGCTGAAGCTGAAGAAGTTCGATTTGGGAAGGAGATTAAGTTGCTGAAGTTGAAGTTAGGAGTCTAGTTGCTGATTGAAGTTGAACGATTTTTTATAGCTTGAAGTTGTTGAAGCTCACTTGCCAAACTTTCTAAGTGCTGAAAGTTTGAATTTGTTAAAAAGATTGGCACACACAGTTGAGATGGCTGAAGTAAGAGCAACTGGCAAGGACAACAACGGTGCATCCAGGCAGGCTGTGATCAAGAAATTAAGCAAGTCCTTCATGCCAGAGTCAAAGTTCATCTTGAAGTTGGGAAAGTTGGCTAACATGAATTTGGGCTCTTTCAACTTGGAGACCTTCAAGAATCGAATGCTGGGAATGGGCAATCACCAACCTTCAATCACTTCGCAGAACATTGTTCGAAGTGGCCTGTATGCAGCTACTGGTTTGCCGCCAGCTATTCAGTGCTCGGAGTTGATGATGGAGTGTGCCAATTGCTATGAGCTAGATCGCAGGTTAGTTGTCTCACCGGATGGTCAAGTGTTCGCCAACCTCACTCCTGATGCTATCGGTGAAGCTTTCGGAATTCCAACACATAAGAAGATGATTTACAAAACAAGAGAGCGTGCTGAGCGAATGTATGCTTCTACATTCGAGAGATGTATGGAGGTGATCAATACTTGCTGGATGAACAAGCCTAGGCCCTCTCGTACGAAGCTGCCGAGGCAAATTATATCAGATGATTTGAAGCAAGAGTACTGTGACTTGATCTTGATGCTGAGTAGAGTCGAAGGCTGCCCTCAGTCATTTATTTTTGAGCCATGGATGTTTTATTACATCAACCTCGTACTGGATGGAAAAGAGCACATCGACTGGGCCGCAATGATTAGTGATAATTTACATGAGCAGCTCTTGAGTTTGAGGAGAACGAAGACATTTTATATGGGCTCCTATCTTAGTTACATGCTGGCTCGTATGACGAGATACAGAGGAATTTCATACAAGGAACCAGTGGGTTGTGGCTCCCATCAGTTCAAAATTCATGAGGCTTGTCCGCAGTTGCACCTGACAAGCACTACCCATTACAAGCGTGTCAACGACGCTTTTACCACGCACATTATGAGATCACTTCAGCAGCGTACTCATCACAGAATCTCGAAGAAAGGAGCAAGTTCGGCAGGAGCCAGTTCAGCTAGAGCTTCTGAGAGTTGAGTCACCCACGCCACTTGAGACACGTTCTCCAAGCATACGGGAGGTTTCTTTATTTGGTGATCATAGAAATTCATTGAATCAAGTACAGGAAGTACGAGAAGAAAATCAGCCACCACAGAGAGAATTAGTTGGTCAGAGCGTTAATGCACCTACCAGAGATGATCAACAGGATGATGAGGTGACGGCCACAGATGTTCATTTTTAGCATGAATTAGAGACGGCTTTGGAGGATGATGCAGTTTCAGGAGACACTCAGCCACTAGAGGCCGATGAGCCTCACTAGAACGAAGTTGAAGTAGAGCAAGTCCGTGAAGTAGAGGCATGAGAGGAGCAGCCAATTGACATACAATATGTAGTACCTGATTGGCTCAGAGATAGGATGAGAAGGAGCCCCAGTGAGGAGATTGATCTAGTGGTAGAGATGGAAGAGTTGTTGAACAGGGTCAACGCACCTCCACAAAAGAAGAGAGCACGAAAATTTTCAAAGATATCAACTGATGAGGATGGCTCTCGCACCCTCCATGTAGCAGTGCCACGAGTTGATTGTGATCAAGATGAAGCAGTGCCGGAAAACTATGTGATCACAACTATGGAGTTAGGTCGTCCCAGAAGTGCGCAGATTGTAGAGTGTGATAACTCCTATCACGCGCTCAAAGATAGATTGTTCAGGAAGGAAGGAAAGTATAAGAAATTGAAGAAGGAGCATAAGGCCCTTGTAGGATACATGTAGCAGTTGTCTCATCCTTGTGGGCAGGAGATTCCAACAATAGAGCTTCCAGCCGAGTAATCCAGAGAGTCAGTTAGCGGCTTGTGGGAGTTGAGGAAGATGGTACAGGAAGTAGATAAATGGGTTACAGGAGTTTATGCCGATGAGGTGACTACTGATAATTTGAGGGGTAGGCTGGCACCTTTCTTCTCAGAGGTGAAGACTTTCGTGCAGGATGACTTTGAAAACACTTCCACTTTCTCCAGCTTGATTCAGAGTACGCAGGATTCCTTAGTTGCTTGGAGAAAATCTTGTGCATGGCATGAGCAGTCAGTCACGGTGTTAGAGTTTCAGCTTGATTGCATTCCACCTATTTCGGTTCAGGAGGTTGAGGCTGTGCTTGTAATGTCCCCTTCTCATTAGTGATTAGCCTTGCAGTTCATCAGTCTATTCCGGAACCCGTAGGCTGGAATGAGGAGAAATTAGGGTTTCTTGGCTTGGAGTTTTGTGGCATTTCATGTTATTTACTATTTTTAGTAAATACTTTTATGACAGTGCGCAGTTGGTTGTCTTCAGTCATCTCTTCAGTGGAGCATATTGCTTGTGTTTCAATATTAACTTCTCAAGCTTTATTTGGTGAAAATAATTGATTAAAGGCATAAGTGTTATAATTTTCAGTTGACCCCCCTTGGCCTAAAGTTATAACTTGAAAGTTGTTTTAAGAAAGGGGTCATGAAGGGTACGCCCATGTTATAAAAGATATTAATATTTTATTTGAACTTTATGCCTTGAGAAAAGTGGACGCCACCTTTTGTGAGGAGTTGTATTTTATGAAATTTGAAAAAGAAGAATTCTAAAAGGTGACTCTTGGCGTACCTTCTTGGAAGGTGATGAGTTTCTCAGTTTTTATAAAATGAAGGCATTGCTCCAGCATTTGGTATCTACTATTTATCATACTGTTATGCTGTCAAAATGACAATGGACATTTTGCTTTTGCTTCGAGGATGCTACCTCCTAGCCCTTTCCCAATTTCGTGTTTGAAATATAACACCTAGTTGGAATATTTCTGCTTCTCAACATCAGACTAGCAGATTGAGCATCAAGATTGAAGAATTTTTGGAGTATTTTCACAGTTTTAGTTTATTGGTTTATCTACAGCTGAAGTTGGTTTTTGATTATATCTTTTGGAGTGATTTTATTTCTGTTCTGGGTATTTTGGCAAAACAATTCTTAGTTCAAGGCGACCCCTTCCTCCAAAAATTGGAATTTATTTCCAAGTTTCTGATTTTATATAGCAAAATCGATTTTGCAAGAGGGTCGTACCATTTGAAAGAGCATTGGAATTCGTGCTAAATAAATGGGAGTTTCTGGTGATTGTTTCTGGATTGCATCTTGGGCGCCAAACCTCTAGGAAGCATTTGCAACTGATATCACGTCATTCGGAGGTAATTTGATCAAGTTATGAGCATTTAATGAATTCACAGTTTGCTGGTCTGAACTTCCAGAATACAGATTTTTATATCAGAATTGTAATTGTTCACTGTTTGGGCCTCATACTTCAGTTTTGGAGTGTTATATGATTATTAGAACTCATACTTCTCATTCTAGATTCATTCCTTATCATTGTAAAATTGTAATATGCAGAGTTTTATTTGTATAGGTTGAGATTAAGCATTACTAATCCAACCATTTCCAGTTTTCCAATTACTTGTTATTTTCTCATTAAATTACCCCTGGATGGTTTACCGCCAGTGTGGATAATCTGATTGTAACACTCTTTTTACCCACTTTCATAGTGGTGAATCCCCACAGCTCTGTGGATGCCCGCCGCAGTGGATGAATTGTTTTAATTGTAATCTTTTCCCGCCCACTGTTTGGTGGTAGTGTGGAATTGCTCTTCATGGCTGGTTATCCGCCTATTAATTTTTAGCTTTCAATTTATACACTTCGTCATATGTTAGCACCTCGCCCTCAGTGGGATCTTGAGTGCACATTCTTGACGTTGAGTAGTTCTTTCAAATTTGGTTTTCAATTTGGAGCTAACGCTAATCAAGTTGGCTAAGTGCTGGTTGTGATGTGTTAATTTATCGAAAAAATTGGTTAGCATATTTCAGTGCTTTCAGATTCATTGATTTTGCAGCTAGGGAGAAAGAGACGGGAATGCATTTTTGGATGATGATCTTCTAGAAGACTGATTGTGGGCATTAATTGCCTTTACTATTTTGGGAGTGAGTGGGAATCTTTGATTCATTTAATATACCACTACCTATTCTGGTAGTTTTTTATGGTTAGGGTTGAGGTGGCTCAATTTGAGCCTTTGATTTGATTGTAATCTGATCTGTCCGTTGGACTGGGCTATCTATAAAATGGGGAGTCCCCTTCATTTGTACTCATTAGAGATTAGATTAGAGGAGATATTAGAGAGTAGACATTTTTTTAAAGCAAAGAGATAGTTTGATAGCTTAGTGTGGAGAAGAAGGAAAGTTTTCCTTTGAGAACTTTTGCAAGAGATTTTTGTGTAAAACTTTCATAATAGAAGATCTTTACATTGATGGTGAAATTCGTCTTTGTTATGGATAGCTAGCAAGGTTTCTTCGTCCCTTCGACTCCAAGTAGCGTAGAGTAGTGCAATTTTTATTTCATGCAAGTAGATAGTAGTTGTGGATTTGTGGCATTGATCAAGGCAACTTCGTTCCGTACTACTAGCGACTTGCTGATGGCAAGTCTGCCTTGTGTGGTCGACTGGAGCGTTTCATAAGCTTAACTTCAGTTGCAATTCATATTTTGGTATGCGTTGTCCTAACGATACTTCAATGTTGGGTTGTAACTTGAAAATTTCTTGCTATTCCCTTGAAGATTGCACCTACTTTGTGTAAGTTGTCCAACGTGAGGCGGAGCAGAGTTTGGTTGAAGCTGTTGAGATTGATACCACGTCCCGCCTTAGAGTAGAATATAGAACCTTCTTACTGTTGGTAGTAACAACTAACACCTCGGAGTAGAAGTTGTTATGAACAGCCTATGCACGCACTACGCAATGAGTGCTCTTCAAATTATGGAGGGAAGCTCCCTCGTTATGCTTTGACAAATATGTACTTGCAAAGGAAAATAAGCTAAAACTATGTCCTGTCTTTTTGTTTCAGCTGCTAGAGGTACAAGGCTTTCTTGAAAGAACTTTTACGTTGCAGCTGAGTTTTCTCTGGTTTTGCAAATCAACTAAACTACAACTTATATCTATCCAATCTCCTCAGGAAAACAGAGCAAGAGGAAACGGAGCAAGGTATGACTATCGGACGATAAGCATGTTTAGACTCTCTACTTGAGGGCAAGGTGGCACAACTATCATCTCAATCTAAACAAGCTTATTGGGCACTACAGATTTAAGATTTCACTAAGACGATCTTATGGAACCCTGTGTGGCATAACACTCGATCGAAACAGCAAAGCCTTCACAAAACAGCCTTTATCTTTATAATCTCACGAAACCCTATGTGGCATAACCTTCGATTATATTGATAAAGATTCACAAAACAGATTTATCGCTGCAACTTCTCGAAACCCTATGTGGCATAACGATCGATCACAATGGTAAATTAACACAAAATAGCCTTATCACCTCAATCTCTTGGAACCCTATGTGGCATAACAATTGATTTCAATGATAAAGATGTTCAAACAGATATACCTAAACTATGGAAAGAATTCAGCATTACAATCTTTCGAAACCCTATGTGGCATAACAATCAATTGCAATAGTGAAGACACATGAACAAATACCAAAAAGAGCAATATTTAGGGCAAGGTAGGCACAACATATATTTCTCTCTCAAGCAAAAGTTATTTACA
>VDFB02218909.1:0-27442 GCA_007258455.2 Sequoia sempervirens
TCAAAATCCTTTAGTCATAAAAAGGATAAGAAACATTCTTCAAGTCAACCAAAGAAGTTCCCACAAAAGATGTCAAAAGAGCTTCGAGAGTAGCTTAGAAAGGATGGTGTTTGCTACACTTATCGTGAGCTTCGGTCAAAGGGTCACCATTGTTATGGAAAAGGCAAAGCACATCAAATGGAGGGCTATTATGATGTTGGATCAGAATCTGATTCGTCTGATCAACAGTATGAATCAACAAGCAGTGATGGTGAAGATGCTCCAGAAGAGAAGCCTAAAGAGGTTGGAGATGGTAGTGCTTTAGCACAACTTTCAAGTTTTCAAAAAAATGAATCCTTTTGGGTCTGTGGAGTGGTTGGTTCACAAAGGATTGTTGCTCTAATTGATACTGGATTAACTCACAATTTTATTGACGAAGGATTAGTAGTAAAAAGAGGTTTGAAGATTGAAGAATTTGAAGGCTTCAAGGTAATGGTAGCTGATGGTTTCACCATGTCTTGCACAAGGAAGATTCCTAACCTTTCTATTCAGTTGGGAAATTATGAGTTAAAAGATGATTTTTATGTTGTTGGTATTGGAGATACTGATGTTGTGTTGGGGATACAATGGCTGCGATCTCTTGGAGAGATCACATTGAACTTGCAAACTATGGAATTTAAATTTTAGTCAAGTGGTAAGAATGTTGTTTTGAGAGGGATGTCAAATGGAGGCCCTCGAATTGTGTCTTTGAAGAGAATGGAGAGGCTGATCCGTCACGATCAAGTTGAATGGGCAGCAGAATGTTTGGTCTTACCAGCTGATCCAGTAGAAGAGAAAAAGGCAATATCATCTTGATATTCAAGCCTTATTGTCAAAGAAGAGCAAACTCTTTGGTAGCCTACCTCTTGTGAGACCTCCTGAAAGAGGTTTTGAGCATGTGATTGAATTAGAAGAAAGAGCAAAGCCAGTAATCACCATGCCTTATCGATACCCAAGAAGTAGAAAGATGAAATTGAAAAAGCCATCAAGGAGCTTTTGGAGATGGGGTTTATTCGGCCAAGCAAAAGCCCTTTTGCTTTAGCAGTGGTGTTGGTTAAAAAAAAGATGGCACAATGCGTATGTGTGTTGACTACCGCACATTGAATCAAAAGATAATCAAAAATAAATATCCTATTCCTAGGATAGATGAGCTTATTGATGAGCTCCATGGGGCTATGTTTTTCTCAAAGATTGATCTCTGTTCGGGCTACCATCAAATCAAGATGAGAGAGGCAGATATTGAGAAAACAACATTTAGATGTCATTTTGGGCATTTTGAATTTCTTGTCATGTCTTTTGGTCTGACAAATGCTCCAACAACATTTCAATCTTGTATGAACAAGATTTTCAGGCAGTAGTCGAGGAAGTTCGTGCTCATCTTCTTTGACGACATCCTCATTTTCAATAAGTCTTAGGAAGAGCACCTCAAGCACTTAGAAGAAGTGCTTAGCATATTGGAGGTGGAATGCTTGTTTGCCAAAGAATCAAAGTGTTAGTTCGGGATGACGGAGCTGCTGTATCTCGGCCACATCATCAGTGCTAAGGGTGTCAAAGTTGATCCTGAAAAGATTAAAACCATCCTTGATTGGCCACCTCCGAAGAATGTTTCTCACTTGAGGGGATTTTTGGGTTTGTGTGGATTTTATAGAAGATTTGTCAAGGGATATTCTCAAATGGCAGCCCCCCTTATAGAACTTACAAAGAAAGGAGCTTTCCTTTGGACAGAGAAAGCACAAGGAGTTTTTGATAAGTTCAAGCATATCATGAGTTCATGTTCAGTGTTGGCTCTTCCGGATTTCACGAAGCCTTTTGAGTTGCAATGTGATGCTTCAGGTGGAGTAGGAGCTGTTTTGATGCAAGACAAGCACCCCATTGTCTTTGAGAGCAGAAAGTTGAGAGGAACAGAAAGATCATACTCAATTTATGACAAAGAAATGCTTGCTATTATGCACGCATTGTCTAAGTTTCGTCAATATTTTGTGGGGAGTAAATTTGTTGTCAAGACTGATCATAATAGTCTTAAACATTTTATGCACCAAAAGGATTTGAATGAAAGTCAACAAAAGTGGGTGAGTAAGCTCCAAGCTTATGACTTTGACATTGAGTATGTGAAAGGAAAGAACAATATAGTGGTAGATGCTTTATCAAGAAGACCCCATTTACAGTCACTTCGTGAGCTTACAGCTGATTGGAAGGAGTTAATTGCTATTGATTATGCCAAAAATTAGTTTGCAACCAGCATAGTAGAAGGTCACTTGCAAAATGAAAGGTATCAGTTGGTCGATGGTTTGATCATCTATAAAGGTAAAATCTTTTTAGTACCTAAATCTAAGCTTAAGAAGAGGATTCTATAATCTTTTCATGATGTTCCCCTTGCTGGTCATCAAGGGTTTTTCAAGACTTATAAGTAGATCCGAGAAAGATTTACTTGGTAAAGGATGAAGGAAGAAGTCTTGCACTACATAAGAGAGTGTTCAAGTTGCCAAATGAATAAAAATGAACACTCTTTTCTAGCTGGTTTATTGCAGCCCTTGCCGATTTCAAAATAAAAATGGGAGAGTATTGCAATGGATTTCATCACAGGGTTACCAAAAGTGCAAGGGCGAGATTGCATTTATGTTGTGGTAGATAGATTGTAATGTCCCCATTTCAAGCCTGACATTTTCAGTGACCGTTAGCCTTTATTTGGGAACCCGGAGGCTAGTCGGAAGTTAAAATTAGGGTTTCCTAATTTTGAGGAGATCATTGCTCGGAGATGATAGTTTTAATGGCAGTTCCTTCTAGGTTTTGAGGCTTCAGCGGTGGTATGTTAGTCAAGCTTCCAGTACTTTGGAATTTACTATTTTTAGTAAATTCTATTTTTGGCAGTTTCCAGATGTGCTCAGGATGGTTGACTCGGCTTCAGAATGATCAGTTGACTTCTTCAGTTTTGGCTTCAGGGCACTGTCGGAGAAATAAGTTAAGTCATTTAAATTAAAAAGTCACGTTTTAATTATTATAATTAAACGTTGACCATGGGCTTAGACTTAATGACTTAATGTTGTGTTTAAAAGGTGGTTCCTTGAGGGGGGCGCCTTCATTATGAAATGATTTAATATTTCCCTAAGTCAAAGCAGGGTATGATGGGCGCCTTAATCAAAGTATGATGTTTTAATTAAAATATCATTTATTAAGCCTTGAGGAGAAAGTACGCCCAATCTTGAGGAGGGTGAAGTTTGACCTAAAAGCTGATTTTAGGGTTTTGCAAAGTCAATTGAAGGTTATAAAGAGGAGTCTTGGTGCATCATTGGGGTTATCTTGGAAAATACATCGTTATGCTGCCGGATTGATTCTGGATTGCTTCGAGGGATGAAGACCTCCTAGTTTGGGCATCTCTTCTCGTTTGAAAGACAACGACTAGTGATGATTATTAGTCTATTTGTGAGTGCATCTTAGCTATCTCATTTGTGTTCGGTTTTGCATAGTTAGATTCGAAGTTATCATTTGTTAGTTTCAGCTTATTGCATTGTTTTAAGACAGCAGATTGCATGTTTGCTTCGTAAATCTGAAAATACCAAAAATATCATTGTGGGTATTAGCTTGTTGCATGTGTTAGCCATAGGCGCCCTTATGTTCCATATTGCAGATTTTAATGTTGTAAACTGAATTTTTAATGCCAAGTCGAGTTTCTCAGCTGGGCGTACCATCTAGGAACATTGGAGTTGTATAATTAATCTATGGGCTTTAGATCTGATTTCAGTGTCTCATACTAGTCATTATTTAGTTAAGAGCTATTGCATTTGATTTCAAGTTAATCGGAGGTGATTCGTGGAAGTTATGAGCATGTTAGCCATTCCTTAGACTGCTGTTCTAAACATTTAATGAGCAGATTGTAAAAGAAAGCAGAAATCTGTATCTTGACATTTGTAGGCATTTGGGTTTCGTATTACTATGCAACTTAACATTGGATTCCAAATGATGTAATGCTGATCCTTTAAATTCAGAAGACATTGGCAGGCAAAGGCTCTTATTTGTAAAACTGACAGTAGTACTGGCAGTTAATTCATTATTGCTTAAATCAGATTGTGTTCTTATTTCCATTCAAGTTATTGTAATAGTGAGATCTCCGCCCTATGGTCGCTACTATCCCATCCCGGGTTAGCAAGCACATTCTGGGTGTTGAGTAGTTTCAATTCTCAGCATCTTTCTTTCAAGCATCGTTTGTTTTCACTCCGTCATATGGTCGCCCCTCACTCCACTTTGGATTGGGTAGCACATACTTGGCGTCGAGTTCCTCTTCCAGCATAAGCAGTTTATTTTAGATCCCCTGACCAATGCTCGCCATCATCGGCGCCATTCTGGTTAGGGTTGCTTTCTTGCACGTTTAGGTTTATCCATCTAACCTTAACGGGTACACTGTTGTAATGTTGTAATCTGATAAATTGTGAAAATCAAAAAAAAAATTGGCTCGGAATATTTCAGTGGTATCAGAGCCACGCATCCTGCCATCCTGTGAAATCAGATTTCTATGAGTGACAGAGAACAGAGGTACTTGGCAAGAGTTTACAAGAAAGGTACAGTTCAGACACAGTTGCATCAAGCCCCAGAGGGTCAAACAGCTTCAGGGATTTTGAGGGCAAATTGGGAACCTTCACAAGAAACAGCAATGGGGGATAATGAAAGGATTCTTGGTGGCGGTGAAAGAAATTCTGGCAACAGAGATGACAGTGGAAAAGGAAGAGAGAGATCTACGAGTCCCGGTAAGGAGTTTGGGAAAAAGATGGATGCCTTGATGGACATGGTATCTCTCATGATGGGGAGAATGGGGCAGAATACTGTTCCACAGAACAACTCAGGCCACAGAGGGGAGCATAGTGCTTCCAACCAGCATGATGAGCATGCAGCCCGGACAGTGTCAAACAACACTTACATCTCTTCCAGACCATTCAAGCCCACTTTTTTAGTTCCTGTAGTCAATCAGCCCGAACCTGAAGAGAATGCTTCATGGGTGGAGCAGTTGAGAGTTGGCCGTACTGAGTATGACTCTCTACCTGTCGACATCAGGATGGACATGTCCTTCAATGATTTCATGGATCATAAGAGGAAGAACAGAGGGCAAGGAAGGAACTTTGATCAAAGAAGACCATCAAATCAAGGAGACTTGTACCAAGCTGTCAACAAAGTTATACTTCCTCATTTTGATGGGAGTGATACAAGTTCAGCCCGAGCTTGGATTCAAAAGCTGGATAATTATCTAGCTCTCAGACCAATGGCGGAAGATGAAGCGATTAAGTTCGCTATGCTACACCTTGATGGGGTGGCGCACGAGTGGTGGTACCATGGCCTCGTCACTCTAGGCCATTGATCTATCACAACATATGATGAGTTCACCACTAGGCTCATCGAAAGGTTTGAGAAAAAAGATCCTGAGATCCATTTCAGAGAGCTTGCTCAATTGAGACAGTATGGCACAGTTGAAGCCTACATCGCGGAGTTTCAGAGACTCTCAGTCATGGTGACTGGAATCACAGAAAGGAGATTGGTGATTCTTTTTAGTGAAGGGTTGACAGAACCCCTCAAAGGCTGGATTAAAGCCTTTGATCCTCCAACACTGCAAGAGGCCATGAAAAAGGCTAGAAACATGGAGTGGGCTGCTCCTAAGGCGAAATTTCAGTCAAATGCCCCTTTTCAGAAAAGGGATAAAGGAAAAAGGCCTCAGTATAAAAATAATTTGAGACCTCAGAACAAGGAGTTCAAGAATCGCAATCCCCATGTCACCAGGTTGGATCAAGAAACCTTGAACGAACTCAGAAGAAAGGGGTTGTGTTTTCGGTGTCAGGAAAAATGGTCTCAAGACCATGTTTGCCCTAAAGGGGTCAAGTTCAATCAGATTGAGTACTATTCTGCTGGGGAAAGTAGTTCTGATTTTTCCGACCAGCAATCTGATTTTGAAGGAAATGAAGAAGATAGAGCTCCAGAAGAATCTGGAGATGAGAAGGAAAGTGGTGGAGTTTTAGCTCAACTCTCCAGTTTTCAAAGAAATGAATCTTTTAAGGTTCGTGGGATGGTCAAAGGGCAGCGAATCGTTGCTTTGATCGATACTGGAGCAACTCATAACTTCATTGATGAAGTTGTGGTAGCCAAGAAGGGGCTGCAAACAGAGGAGTTCGAAGGATTCAAGGTCATGGTTGCCGATGGATTTCATATTACTTGCACCAAGAAAATATCTAACATGACCATGCAGTTGGGCAACTACGAAGTCAGGGATGACTTCTATGTAGTTCATATTGGGGATACTGATGCCGTTCTAGGCATTCAATGGCTGCGATCTCTTGGAGAGATCTCTTTGAATCTGCAGACTATGGAGTTGAAGTTCCAATCAGATGGGAAGAAGATAGTTTTGAGAGGCATGTCCAATGGGGGTCCTCGAGTAGTGTCATTCAAAAGAATGGCAAGGCTGATCCGTCACGATCAAGCTGAGTGGGTTGCCGAATGCATGATACTTCCTGCTAGTCCTGTTGAGCCTAAGCATGACCAACCTCCTGATATCCAGTCACTACTCACGAAGAAGAGCAAAGTCTTCGCAGATTTGCCTCCTGGACCACCTCCTGAACGGGGTTCAGAACACATCATAGAGCTCAAAGAAGGAGCCAAACCGGTAATCACAACTCCATATCGGTATCCGAAGAGGCAAAAGGATGAGATTGAGAAGAATATTCGGGAACTTTTGGAGATGGGTTTCATACGCCCAAGCAAGAGCCCATTTGCTTCTGCAGTGGTTCTTGTGAAAAAGGATGGTACCATGCGCATGTGCGTGGACTATCGTGCTTTGAACCAAAGCACCATCAAGAATAGATACCCCATTCCCAGAATAGATGAGCTCATTGATGAGCTACATGGGGCTAAGTTCTTTTCGAAGATAGATCTGAGATCGGGTTACCATCAGATACGAATGAGGGGATCAGATGTGGAAAAAACAGCCTTCAGATGTCACTATGGCCATTTTGAATTCTTAGTCATGCCATTTGGGTTGACTAACGCTCCGGCTCCTTTCAGTCTTGCATGAACCGGGTCTTTCAGAAACAGTTACGGAGGTTTGTGCTGATATTTTTTGATGATATTCTGATCTACAGCAAGACTTGGGAAGATCACCTCAAGCACTTGGAGGAAGTGCTTAGTATCATGGAATCTGAGAGTTTGTTCGCAAAAGCTTCCAAATGTGAATTTGGAATGGTGGAGTTATTGTACCTTGGCCACATAATCAGTGCTGAGGGAGTGAAGGTGGATCCGGAGAAGATCAAAGCAGTGGTTGATTGGCCACCACCTGAAAATTTGACTCAGTTGAAGGGTTTCCTGGGTCTTTGTGGTTTCTATCGGAGGTTCGTTAAGGGGTATTCACAGAATGCTGCTCCCCTTACTGATCTCACCAAAAAGGGAGCCTTTGTTTGGTCAGAAAAGGCTCAAGTTGTTTTTGACAAATTTAAGAAGATCATGAGCTCGTGCCCAGTTTTGGCCATTCCTGATTTCTCCAAGCCATTCGAGCTGCAATGTGATGCATCGGGTGAAGGAGTGGGGGCTGTCCTGATGCAAGACAAACACCCTATCGTGTTTGAGAGCAGAAAGTTACGGGGTGTTGAAAGAACATATTCAATCTACGACAAAGAAATGCTTGCCATTATGCACGCATTAGCCAAGTTCAGGCAATACTTGGTGGGGAACAAGTTCGTGGTTAAGACAGACCACAATAGCCTCAAGCATTTCATGCACCAGAAAGATTTAAATGAGAGGCAACAGAAATGGGTGAGTAAGCTTCAAGCTTACGACTTTGACATTGAATATGTTAAAGGGAAAAATAATGTCGTGGCCGATGCTCTCTCCAGAAGGCCTCATCTTAGCTCATTGTGTGAGCTTACCACAGATTGGAGAGACATGTTGCTTGCTGATTATGCCAAAAATCAGTTTGCAACCAGCATTCTGGAAGGTACTTTCCATGATGAAAGGTACCAGGTGGTTGAGGGATTAATCCAGTATAAGGGAAGAATCTTTCTAGTGGCTGATTCTAAGCTTAAGAAGAAGATTCTTTTGAATTTTCATGATATTCCAGTAGCTGGTCACCAAGGTTTTTTCAAGACCTATAGGCAGATCCGAGAAAGGTTTTCTTGGAAAGGTTTGAAGAGGGAGGTTCAACGCTACATTCAGGAATGTCCTGTTTGTCAAGCAAATAAAAATGAGCATACATTGCCAGCCGGTTTGCTGCAACCACTTCCAATTCCCAATCAAAAATGGGAAAGTATTTCGATGGATTTCATCACTGGGTTGCCCAAGGCTCAAGGGAAGGATTGCATTTACGTGGTAGTTGACAGATTAACCAAGTTTGCTCATTTCTTTGCCATTACCAGCACTTTTTCTGCAGCCCAAGTTGCAGATTTGTTTTTTCGAGAAGTGTTTAGGCTCCATGGGTTGCCAAAGAATATTGTAAGTGATAGGGACAGCAAGTTCCTAAGTACTTTCTGGCAGGAAGTTTTCAGAATGAGTGGTACTGTGCTCACTCCAAGCACGAGTTATCACCCTCAAACTGATGGGCAAACAGAAGTGGTGAACAAGTGGTTGGAAGGCTACTTGAGAAATTATGTGTCCGAACAGCAGAAAGCTTGGGTTAAGTGGCTGCATATAGGCGAGTACTGCTACAACTCTACCTTCCATATGTCAATCAAAATGTCTCCTTTCTTGGCACTTTATGGGTATGAAGCACCCAGCTTTGCAGATTTGGTGTTTGGTGACAGCAAAGCACCATTAGCCAAGGATTTGTTGCAGCATAGTCAGGACATAATGAGATCCTTGAAGGATAATTTGCAGATTGCACAAAATCAGCAGAAGTTGTATGCTGATCAGAAGCGTGTAGAGCGTTCTTTTGAGGTTGGGGATATGGTCTATCTCCGCTTACAACCTTACAGACAGTCAACTCTCAAGAAGAGTGGAGCTGAGAAGCTCAAACCTCGCTTCTATGGGCCGTTTAGGGTCATCAGAAAGGTTGGGGCAGTAGCTTATGAATTAGAGCTACCTTCAGATAGCAGAGTGCATAACGTCTTCCACGTGTCTCGCCTCAAGAAGGCACTTGGACACAATGTAGTTGCTTCTTCACAGTTGCCACCGTTGGATGAAGAAGGACAGTTGGTTCTAGTTCCTGAGGAGATACTTGATGTCAGAGAACGTTCCTTGAGGAATAGAACTATCAGAGAATGTTTGGTAAAGTGGAAGAACCTGCCTATGGAGGATGCAACTTGGGAAAGTGATGAGATATTGCAGCATCCTAGTTTGCGATTGCTTGAGGACAAGCAATCTTGGGGAGGGCGGACTGTAATGTCCCCATTTCAAGCCTGACATTTTCAGTGACCGTTAGCCTTTATTTGGGAACCCGGAGGCTAGTCGGAAGTTAAAATTAGGGTTTCCTAATTTTGAGGAGATCATTGCTCGGAGATGATAGTTTTAATGGCGGATTCCTTCTGGGTTTTCAGAGGGCTTCGCAGTGGTATGTTCGTCTCAGCATTCAGAGTACTTTTTGGAATTTACTATTTTTAGTAAATTCTATTTTTGGCAGTTTCCAGATGTGCTCAGGATGGTTGACTCCCGGCTTCAGAATGATCAGTTGACTTCTTCAGTTTTGGCTTCAGGGCACTGTCGGAGAAATAAGTTAAGTCATTTAAATTAAAAAGTCACGTTTTAATTATTATAATTAAACGTTGACCATGGGCTTAGACTTAATGACTTAATGTTGTGTTTAAAAGGTGGTTCCTTGAGGGGGGCGCCTTCATTATGAAATGATTTAATATTTCCCTAAGTCAAAGCAGGGTATGATGGGCGCCTTAATCAAAGTATGATGTTTTAATTAAAATATCATTTATTAAGCCTTGAGGAGAAAGTACGCCCAATCTTGAGGAGGGTGAAGTTTGACCTAAAAGCTGATTTTAGGGTTTTGCAAAGTCAATTGAAGGTTATAAAGAGGAGTCTTGGTGCATCATTGGGGTTATCTTGGAAAATACATCGTTATGCTGCCGGATTGATTCTGGATTGCTTCGAGGGATGAAGACCTCCTAGTTTGGGCATCTCTTCTCGTTTGAAAGACAACGACTAGTGATGATTATTAGTCTATTTGTGAGTGCATCTTAGCTATCTCATTTGTGTTCGGTTTTGCATAGTTAGATTCGAAGTTATCATTTGTTAGTTTCAGCTTATTGCATTGTTTTAAGACAGCAGATTGCATGTTTGCTTCGTAAATCTGAAAATACCAAAAATATCATTGTGGGTATTAGCTTGTTGCATGTGTTAGCCATAGGCGCCCTTATGTTCCATATTGCAGATTTTAATGTTGTAAACTGAATTTTTAATGCCAAGTCGAGTTTCTCAGCTGGGCCGTACCATCTAGGAACATTGGGAATTGTGCATAATTAATCTATGGGCTTTAGATCTGATTTCAGTGTCTCATACTAGTCGTGTGCTTAGTTAAGAGCTATTGCATTTGATTTCAAGTTAATCGGAGGTGATTCGTGGAAGTTATGAGCATGTTAGCCATTCCTTAGACTGCTGTTCTAAACATTTAATGAGCAGATTGTAAAAGAAAGCAGAAATCTGTATCTTGACATTTGTATGCATTTGGGTTTCGTATTACTATGCAACTTAACATTGGATTCCAAATGATGTAATGCTGATCCTTTAAATTCAGAAGACATTGGCAGGCAAAGGCTCTTATTTGTAAAACTGACAGTAGTACTGGCAGTTAATTCATTATTGCTTAAATCAGATTGTGTTCTTATTTCCATTCAAGTTATTGTAATAGTGAGATCTCCGCCCTATGGTCGCTACTATCCCATCCCGGGTTAGCAAGCACATTCTGGGTGTTGAGTAGTTTCAATTCTCAGCATCTTTCTTTCAAGCATCGTTTGTTTTCACTCCGTCATATGGTCGCCCCTCACTCCACTTTGGATTGGGTAGCACATACTTGGCGTCGAGTTCCTCTTTCAGCATAAGCAGTTTATTTTAGATCCCCTGACCAATGCTCGCCATCATCGGCGCCATTCTGGTTAGGGTTGCTTTCTTGCACGTTTAGGTTTATCCATCTAACCTTAACGGGTACACTGTTGTAATGTTGTAATCTGATAAATTGTGAAAATCAAAAAAAATTGGCTCGGAATATTTCATAGATTGACTAAGTATTCTCATTTTTATGCTATCACGACTTCATTTACAACAACTCAAGTAGCTGAATTATTTTTTAGAGAAGTTTTCTGTTTGCATGGTTTACCTAAGACTATTGTCAGTGATAGGGACAACAAGTTCCTAAGTGCTTTTTGGCAGGAGATCTTCAAATTGAGTGGTACAGTGTTCACTCCAAGCACTAGTTATCACCTGCAAACGGATGGGCAATCCGAAATTGTTAACAAGTGGTTAGAGGGCTACCTCAGAAATTATGTTTCGGGGCAGCAAAGAGCTTGGGTTAAATGGCTTCATTTGGGGGAGTATTGTTATAACTCTTCCTATCATATGTCAATTAAGATGTCTCCTTTTATGGCTCTTTATGGATATGATGCTCCTAACTTTGTAGATTTGGTGTTTGGTGACAGTAGAGCTCCCCACGCAAATGATATGCTTCAGTAGAGCCAAGACATTTTGAAATCATTAAAGGAAAATCTGCAACAAGCTCAAAACTAGCAGAAGTTATACGCTGATCAGCAGCATGTTGAGCGTTCTTTTGAAGTAGGAGATAAGGTTTACTTGAGACTCCAACCCTATAGACAGTCTTCTCTCAAGAATAGTGGTGCAGAAAAGTTAAAGCCACACTTTTATGGTCCATTCAAAGTCATCAAAAGGATTGGTGAAGTGGCATATGAGTTGGAGCTCTAGCTGAAAGCAAAGTGCATAACGTCTTCCATGTGTCATGCCTCAAGAAGGCACTTGGGCACAATGTGGTTGCTACTACAAAACTACCTCCATTGGATGAAGGACATTTGGTGTTGATTCCAGAGGAGATTCTTGACACTAGGGAATGCTCTTTGAGGAGGAGAACAATCAAAGAGTATTTGGTAAAATGGAGGAACTTGCCCATTGAGGATGCTACATAGGAAGGTGAACACATCTTGCAGCATTCAGATTTGCAGTTGCTTGAGGACAAACAATCTCGAGGAGGGCGGACTCTAATGTCCCCTTCTCATCAGTGATCAACTTAGTTGCTCATTTGCCTATTTTGGAGGCCTGTAGGCTCGTTGAAGTGAAATTAGGGTTTCCTTTGTTGGAGGTTTTTTGGCATTTCTTGGAATTTACTATTTTTAGTAAATTCTATTTTTGGCAGTATCTCAGTTGTCAGCACTTTAGTAAGTCATTTTCAATTGGAGGAGTTGTTTGGTTTTGGTGTTTGACTTTTGAAAGCAATATTTTGGTGAATTAATTCATTCAAGGCATAAATGTTTTAATTTGGCCTAGTGTGTCAACTTTAAGTTGTGTTTAAAAGGTGGTCATGAAGGGGGACGCCTTCATAAAGGAGAAATTAAATATTTAATAAAGTTTTATTGTGCCTTGAAGTGGACGCCTTTCTAGGGGAGGATTTAATATTTTTGAATTTCAAAATATTTCAAAAGGAACTTTTGGCGTCCCATTCTTGGAGGCGTTTTGGGAATTTGAAAAGTCATATGGTTTTCTATAAAAGAGAAGGTTTGCTCCAGCTTTTGGCATCCATTGTTTTATGCAAAAGTTATGCTGTTGAAATGACATTGTGAATTCAGCTTTGAGGAATGCTTACCTCCTAGCAATTGTCCAATTTTGTGTTTGAAAGATAACACCTAGTTGGCTTCATGGCTGCTTCTCATATAGACAAGCAGATTGAGCTTCAAAATGGAGAATTTTGGTGATGTTTCTCAGTTTTGTGTTGCTGGTATTACTACAGCTGAAAGTGATTTTTGTTAGCAGCTTTTTGAGCAAATAAAATCTTGTTCCGGGTACTTTTGCAAAGTGTTTCTAGACTCAAGGCGACCCCTTCCACAAGTGATTGGAATTTATTTCCAAGTCATTAATTTTATCTTGCAAAATTGCACCTCCTAATAGGCTGTACCACTCATGATGGGCATTGAAATTCATGCCAAATAATTGTAGGTGATTTGAAGTTGTTTCAACATTGCAACTTGTGCGCCTATCCTCCAAAGAGTCTTTGCAATTCGTTTCATCACGTTTGGAAGTATATTGATGAAGTTCTGAGCATTTATATGGTTTTTTGTTTGCTAGTTGACATTTTAAGTATGTTGGTTTTTGTTATCAGACTTCAATAAGTTCAGTTTTTGGCTTCAATTTCAGTATTTGAGAGGTTTAAAACTTGAAAGATTCATCTTTCACATATTTGCATTGATTCTATCATTGTAACACTTGTAAATTGTAGATTTCTTTAATTGTAAGGTTGTGAATTAGTAGTACTAATCCAACCATTGTTATTACTACATTTACTTGTGAATTCTATTGCTAACACTATAACCCTTGGACGGTTTACTGGCAGTGTGGAGGAAATCACTTTGTATTTACATCTATCACCCACTGTTAAGTGGAGAATTCCCACTCATGTGTGGATGCCTGCTGCATCGGATTAATTAGTTTTGAATATTGATGTTTTTCCCCCCACTAATTAAGTGGTAGCGTGGAAATCGCTCATGGCTGGATCACCGCCTCTTTTTGCTTTCAGTTGTATTTACTTTCAATTATAATTCAGTTTCCTCTGCCATATGTTTGCACCTCGCCTTCTAAAGGATCGTGTGTGCACATTCTTGGCGTTGAGTGCATTTCATTTATTATCTTTTGAAGCTAACGCTAATCCATTGGCATAGTGCTGGTTTGTGTTGTGATAATTCAAGGAAAAAATTGGTAGGCATATTTCAGATTCACTTGGCTCATACACATGATTAGATCAACAGGTGGTTTTGCTTCGTCCCATTGGAGATATTCTTTTTTGGTACTCCATTCATCATAGGATATTTGCCTCTTTGGGTCCCCCTTTTGGATGTCAGTGTTTTTGGTTCTTTGAGGTTTGTTTGCTCATCTATTGACATTTCTTTGGACATGCTTCCTGCTTTTAGATACTCCTTATGTGCTCCTTATCACCTTTCCTCTAGGGAAAGAGGTTCTCAACTGATCCAGAAGAGGACATTTGCCATCTAGGTTATTTGGACCTCCCCTTTGAATTTTTTGTGAGCATTTCTTACAGGTTGATGGGATTATTGTTCAACCTACCTATCTTTAGTATCATTGGTCTCATGGTTTGAGGATTTCCATTGGCATGTTGTTGGTGTGTTCATGTTGATTTCGTGTTGAGACCCACCACCATATTTTACATAGTGAAAAAGTTTGCCACCTTTCTTCTCTCCAAGAGGTTGAGTTTGAGGAGCATTTTATTTTTTGGTGCTTAGTCTACCATGAAATATGTGGGAGGTACTAATATTTAGAGATGGATTCTAGTGGTTCTCTATCTACTTTCTTTTGCTACCCTAGTTAGCGATGCTTGGCCCATTTTCTTTGTGAGTTTACTATGTTTAGGCATGGATCTCTTTGTGGTGGTTCTCGATTTACTAGATTGATTACTTCGTTGTTTCAACTCATCATAGATGTTAGAGGCATTAAGTTCCCTTTGGAAACTATTGATTCACGTACAAATAGAGATAGATTATTCAAAAATTGCTCATCCTTGCATTTGCTATGACTAAGGCCTCTTGGCACCTCAACCCTTGTTATAATGGATGTGGCTTTATCTCTTCTTGATGTTGAGAACCCTCTCACACTCTTCGACAACAAAAATCTTAGCTGCAACCTCACATTACCAACTTTTTCCCTACCATTAGTGGTTCTTTGGCTTTGATTATTAAGAGAGGTTTTATGCAGAATCAAATACTTCCTAGGATTGTCCAGCGCAATCCCCTTAGCGCTAGACTATTCCCAATGAGCATTCTTAGACTTTGCATTGGTACTCCTAAAATGACCAATGATAATAATGTTGGCTCCTCCAACAATTCTCATTATGTTGAAATTTGAGGAATTTGGTTCTCCACTAGGATGGTCTTTAATGTCTTCCATTGCTTCACAAGGTCCTCCTCTTGCACACCCATTTATAGTTGTATTATTTTGGGGTTGCTTTTTTTAGGTTAACCCTTGTATGTCTGTTTATTTACTTTGATCTACTTTTCTTGCGTTGTTGTATTTGTTTCAAGTCTAGGACCCCTTTTGCACTAGTTCTTTACTGTTGTACTTATATGTTCTAGTCTCTTTGACCCATTCTTTGGTCATTTGTGGACATTATATAATTTCTTTTTCTTTCTAATTCCATAAGAGAAAGCACAAATTAGAAAAAGAATTGTCCATGAGAGGTCCTAATGACATTCAATTGAAGTTGAGCTTAAGATTCAACACATATTTTGTGATCATTTTCGAAAGATCTTCACGTTAGTGTTTATGTTATCTTTTGTGTGGTGCTTCTGTGCACCTTGCTAAGCAAGTGGTTCACCAAAAGGTTGAGAGTTTTGAGAGGCTATTCTTTTCTAGGAAGTTAGAAATGGGAGAGCTTGAGGCAGTTGTTAAAGATATGAAGATTGAGAATTTCCTAGGTCTAGATTGTCTCCACATGTAGTTTTATAAAAATAACGTGGCATGTTGTTGGACATGCTTATCTAAACAAGTGCCATAGATCCACCAAAAGAGGAATTATGGTAGAATTGATCCATGCTGCTTGAAGATTCAATGTTAATGGATAATATTTGTAACCTATCCATTTACAAAAGTTCTTGTGCCAAGGTTTCCATGCTTTGTCGCTAAAAGGATGGACAATTTTTTTTGAAGAATCTAGAGTGCAGGAACAAATTAGCAGTGTTGTGCTAATGGGGGCTACTTAACTTCTTAATGTTCATTTTGCTAGTGATTCAACATTGATTTTAAAGCTTACATAGCAATCAATTCATGGAACAATGTTATGTTTTCAACATCTTTGTTGAAGTGGTATCAAGGGAAAAATGAAGGTTATGGTCATTGGTTAGGATGACTCCATCTGGGCTAACTCTAATTTGAAATTCATGAAGGAAGGTGAAATCATCTGCTATTTTGGTATCCATTTTACATTATGGTCCACCAAGATTAGGAAAAACTCCACCCACAACGAATGACCAAGAATTCTTTAGAATTCAGAAATGAATGTGGTTTTGTCTGTATAGTGACAAAATCATCAAGGTGGTTTTGTCCCTGCAAACTAGTGGTCTCATCTTAGCCATTGTGATAGTGGCAGTTTTGGCAAAGTGGCACTTTTTTCTGTCTCATTGGCAATTTTCTTAGTGATGGTGGTGATTTTGGCAAAGTGGCAATTTTGTTTTTCTTTGGCAGTTATGTTCGTGACAATGGTAGTGATGTTTGTGATAATGACAGTTTGTTCTGCAAAATGTCAGTTTTTCCCAAATTCAAAAGCAAGTTGAGAAAGAGCCTAGAAACATTGTCTTCCAATACCCAACAGAGTCGGGTTTTCTAGTGCATGAAAGGACATTATCAACACATAATTAAGAGATAAATCTTGATTGGAAAGGCAAGTCTAGGAAGTCGGTAGCAACTGAATTTGATTTTTTGCATGTTGAGGAAGTTGTAAGGTAATGGAGGATTGAGGGAAGTATACAAGTATTAGATTGTTGTAAGCACACTCTATAAAGCATTCTTTGTAATTTTCCAAGTTGAAGGGAGGAGGAGAAGTGATCAACCGACACTTGCAAACTGATTGCCCTCACATCTAGGTTTCCAGGGTAAAATTTTTCCTTTGTCATTTTCATTTGAATTCAGTTTTAGATATTCATGTTTCATTTCCAAAAGCTATTCACATAAATTCTCACAAAAACTACATTCAATTAGTTGTCATTTGAAGTTTAATTCAAGTAGCAACAAATTATAATCTACATTTAATTTCTCGGTAGGAACTTGAAATTACTGATCATATTGGTGTTAGAGCAATTTAATCTTTGGGTATTATGGAAGTTGGTAGGAGAAGTGAACAATCAACAATTGCATGCCAATTACTTGACATCAGGGTTTCTAGGGCAAAAATTTATGTCAATCTTGTTTTCATTTGAATTCAATTTGTGATGTTCATGTTTGATTTTCAAATACTATTCACACTAATTCTTGCACAAATTATATTCAATTCGTTATCACTTGGTTAATCGCCAAATTTGTTATAATGCTTGTGTTGTTCTATATGGGCTTTGTTAGTTCTCTGTCATTGAATCTGATTGTTTTTAAGGTTTTTCTTTTGCATACTCAAGGCTATGGTATATGTGAAGTAATAGTCCAACCTTGAGGGAAGGTGTCATGATCATCACAAGTCCTTATGATCAACACCAATGAATGATAAAAAATATACTCTAGAGACATGAGGTAGATTACAATGTGCATTCATGTGCTATATTGTAATAATATATGCACAAGATAGTAGTAGCTTAGATCACTCCATAATGTCTAGGCAAACAAATTTTTTAGTTGGTTCCAAACTTTCATGCTACAAGGAATGGGGCTATACTGTTTCCTCTAAGTTGGACTTTAACCTATTACCACGTACAACAGTAACACTTGTTACACCTCCTTTTGTACCCTAATAAATTCACCATACACATATGCTAGAAAGAGACCAAGATTTTCCATTATAACCTGTTCAATGTTATATGCTAAATTATTTCAAAGGAATATAACAAATTATCTATGTTCCACCAAGTTTCCGGTATGGTGGGACGGTGGAATGCGTTTTGGGGATGGGAATTTTTTTGGGGATTTTTGGGGACGGTAGGGGACGGCAAAGGGGATGGCTATATATATATAGAGAGAGAGAGAGAGAGAGAGAGAGAGAGAGAGAGAGATTAATTTTAAAAATATAGGAAATTTCAAATTTCAGATATTCATATGAGTAATGATAATCATAACAATGAACATTGATAAAGTTGCAAATGTAATCACTAATCATATTGATATATACATTATAGAGTCAAACAGTCAATCATCTAGACCCCTATACCAGCTAGCTGCCTTATCATACTAGGTGATCTACATGGTGGAACGATTATTGCTGTTGTTATAACTTTGTTTCAGTCATATCCAGCAGCCATTCTTGCCGTTCACAAGGTTTCTTGGGTGTGTGATAGTTATACCATCAGCCTTTTCAGTCATTGATCTACTATGAGTGAAATTTCTAATTGTTGTAAGCCTGAAATTGTGTTTCCAACTTGTATATCAGTCAATGTAATTGTTCTAGTTATTGCAAAATCAAATAAAATCAGCCTTTACAAGGTTACAACTTGAGATTTTAGTGTATTTGACACCTTAGGATTTCATAATTGTTGATTACTTACATATGAGAATCCAATATATTCATTTCCAGCCATATCAATATTTATACTTGATGTATGTGAGCATAAACTATCCAAATCCGAATGCAATCATTGCATATCATTGATATCAATTATAAATCAGCTGGTATATTTGTAGTAATTTGAAATCTATAAGTGGGAGTTGTTATGTTTGATACATTTGAAGTTTCATAACAGACTTGCAAATGAATGAAATACAGTTTCCAATTTGATGTATACTCTTTCAAGGGTGTTTGGGTGAAGTTTGAATGTACTTAGAGTTGATATTCATAGCCTATGTTCAGCATTGGCAAGCTGGGAGTGAGTTGGTTGTGATTTCTTAGTGATTATCTTGCTTTTCAGACCTGTACAACACATTTCTAAAGCTTTATTAGGCCTATACTGGCATACTATTCATCAATTTAATTTCAGAGCTTTTTTTTAATGCAAAAAGTGGCTAGAAAAAAGGGGACGGCCGACCGTCCCCTTGCCGCCCCCCGAGATGTCCCCCTCAATCCGAAACGTCCCCAAAAAAAAATTAAATTTTTGGGGATGCCTAGGAAACATCCTCGAGGCATCCCCCGTCCCCGGAATGTCCTCAGGACGGGTATGGGGGCCAAAACCCCAGGGGACGCATCCCCGTGTACCATTGCAAATTATCCTTGGAGCTTTTAGGAAATTGAATTGTTTGTTATTTGTGCTTGCAGCTTCTTGTTTTGTTTACACCAAGCTCATTTTTGCTAATCTTTTCTACTGTAATTAACTCTCCTTTCAAGTCTACATTGACCTATTTTGGTTATTTGGGGTGTTAGTGTTTTATAGCTTCGGGAGCTATTTTCTCTTAATTAAAGGCAGGTCGGCCTTTGCTTCATAAATAAATTATATTTTTCTAAGGGCCGACCTAGAGAGGAGGCTGCCCAGCTTTGTATATAAAGAGGATGAAGTCCTCTCATTTGATCAAGCAATCAATTCACTCCAATTCGAATATCTTCAGCAACAGTTCACATCTTCTAGCAGCAGCAGTAGTTCGCCTCCTAGCAGCAGATTAGACTTTGAAGAAGTGTTATCATTAGTGCATTTAAGGTTCGCTTCAAGGAGAAGTGTTATTTCTCATTGTATGAGACTCGGCCTATTCTAAGGCCTGATTTTGTATGCAGTTTTCTGCACTTTTCTTCTAATATATAAGAGAATATTGTTGCTGGGTTTTTCTCCCTCGAATAGGAGGGTTTTCCCAGGGTAATCACTGTGTTCATTGTCTCTGTGTTGCATTTTCTGCTTGCTTACATTTTTGATCTAAAAACTAACATGGTATTAGAGCGGGTTTAGAAAAGATCTAATCAGATTTGGCTAAGCAGTAGAAGTTAGCATCCTTGGAGATATTCGCCACCACTCTCACCCATCCAGACAATTTAACAAGAGAAGGAATTAGAAGCTTTGACGTTGTGTTTATATGATCATATGGGAATTGAGCTATTTTTTAGAATACCAAGTCATGTCTAAATTAACAGGCACTCTACTAAAGGTTGAGAAGTTTCCAGGGAGTTTCGACTGGAGTTTTATAGCTGCCATGCCTGTTGCTACTCGCCATATTGTTCTAACAAACCTGCTGGTTTCGTCTCACAGTGGCGTATTAATTTATGACGAAATAGAGTTGTGTGGCAAGATTTGGATGCGCATTTTCATCTGGATTTTAATCTTTGACGTTCGTCATTCCATTTAGCATTGACGCCATTCATGGAGGTCGCTATCACATGGGATAGACATCAGAGTCTGCGCGAGGGTTTGGATGGGATAATACCAATCGCATCATTGTTGCAAGGGAGGTATTGACAGTTTGGAAAGGTGTAGATCAATCCTTAGTCAGTACGTTGGGTGTTAAGAGCAAATGATTCAAGTTTGGACAGTATTATTGGTGTATCCAAACTTGCAATAGTTCCTTCCAGTCACCCAGTTCAAGGCAAATTGCTTCTATAACTAGTTGTTGTTTCAAGTTCTTCTCCATCGTGATGGGAGATCAAATGAGGAAAGATAGTTTCCTACTTGTCAAGTACAGAATGTTGAAGGATTGGTTCTTCATCCAACACAAAAGGAAGCAGACAGATAGCCGATACTCTCCAGAATTCTCAGAGTGTTGAGATCGGGTTATGCAAATGTGGACATCTAATAACATCGATATATTGGGTCTACTTATTGTTTGACTTTGCTAGCATAAAGTCAAATTCCATAAGACAAGCGTTAGTGATAAAATCATCGAAGGAAAGAAGTTGCTTGGAGATCGCAGTGAATACTAGAGGAGCCAATATTAAAGAGATAAGTATTTTATGTTTGTACCTTTGAATAATGATCATAATAATCATGTAGTTAATATAATTCATGCAATAACATTGGGAATAGTGAATCATGTATGCTTCTAGCATTGGTATTTCTCTTCGGAATAGTTTGATTTTATGAACTATTATTAATCTCTCTAAAATGCTTCCAGGATGGATCGAGGAGCAAAAGGATGATGAGAGATTGCATAAGGAATTCAAGGGAGGAAGAGCTTGATGCATCCTGTGAGGAAGTCATGTAGGTTGAAGAAACGAACAAACATGGAGACACAACTTGCAACCTTGGGACTGAGTTGGTGACACATAACTCTTATGATTCTTCACTAGAGACATCTCTCGAGGGAACAAAGTTGGGTCAGCCTTGGATGGAGAGTTTGCATCAACAAAGAAGACTGAGAAAGATGAAGACACTAAACAACAGAGAACCTATACAGATTGTCATTGCGATTAGCTTCTTCGAAGAGGAGGAAATGACATTCAGAGGGATTTATATTCTGAGACACGAGTTGAGATCATGTCCAGGAAGAAGACTAAGATTCTGAGATCCATCAATGGAGGGGAGTTCACTTCCAGAGGATTTTTTTGTTATCTCTGTGTTGAGGCAGGGATCAAGAGGGAGTTCTGTGCATAGTTGAAAAACTCGCCAATTACAAAAACTCGCCAAGCCCGGAAAATACGGTACTGAAAAAAGGCAAAAATTCGGAAAAAACTCGGCAAAAAACTTAGCAACTTAAAAAATTGCTTAAACTTCATTAAAAACACTTTTTTTTTTTACAAAATTCAAAGATAAGATGCATCCAATGAATCAATAAAATGAGTACATGGAAGAAACAAGCTGAATCTAGTTATATTTGATTGATTTGAAAGAAAATTAGATACAAAATCGCATCCCCATGTGGAATGCTCAATACGTTGATACTGATAGTCTGAAACAAAATGAAAATAGCAAATAGTTTTTGTAAAACTGAAAGTAAATACAACATTAATATATTTCAGCTTTTACAAATTCACATCTTCCTCTTCACATGTCTAGTACTTCTCACTATGGGAGAGGGTGTAGTCGTAGGCATCTGCTGTGGCTGCTCAACCTCCATCCTGGATGTAGAGGCTACTGCTGGTGGCTCTGGCACTGCCAATGACTCCTCCTTAGGATCATCCTCAATGTCATCCAATGAGAATGCAAATCCACCCCCCTCCTCCATTGCCTGTCGCTCAAAGTCATAGATCTCATCCTCGGAAAACAATGAAGGTCGCTCATCTCGCCCTGTCCAATCATTGTATGGATCTATCTCATCCAAATCAATTGGATCATCTGATATTTCCTTAACTTGTTTTGTGCGCAGCCGAAGATTATATTGCACATATACAAGGTCATTCAGGCGTTTTTGAGCTAGTTTGTTCCTTTTCTTTGTATGGATGGCCTCAAACAAACTCCAATTACGCTCACAATTGGACGAACTACAAGGCTGTGATAAGACACGGAGGGCAAATTGTTGGAGATGTGGGGTATTTCCACCCCAATTTGACCACCAAACATCTACAAAAAACAAATTAAGAGTTACAAGAGAACTTAGAAACTTAGAAAGGAAAGTCAAAACTCAAAAGTTGAAAACATATTTTATCAAATTATCAATATTTGTAACTTGTAAATTTCAAATTTTATACCTGGTGGCTGATTGTGTATTGCTCTCTTTGCTAGCTCTAAAGAGAAGAGTGCACCCCTTTTTTCTCTATAACTTTGGATTTCATTAACAATGAGGTCTCCCGCATCAAGGTCAGGTGACATCCTTTGAATGCACTTCATGAGGCCCTCCATAACCTCTCCAGTAGGATTTGAGTAGGTGCTTGAATGGAAGAAATGAGGGTTCAAGAAGTACCTTGCTGCATGGAGGGGTTGGTGGAGTTGATGGTTCCACCTCCTGTCAATAATCTCCCAAATGGGATCAAATTTGAGGCTGTCCCCTTTATAATAATTTCTTATAGCCTCCTTGGCCCTATCCATGGCCTCATAAAGATATCCCATTGGGATTTTATCCCCATCCACCAAGCGGAGCACTCTAACCAAGGGCTCCGACACCTACAAATTACAATATAAAAATGCAAAAAGATTAGAGTTTCAAATTTACAATGAAAGACATTAAAAAATTTATTCAATTTGAATTCAAATTCAAAGTTTTGAAATTGAAGTTACCTTCACAATCTCTGCTGCCCTTTGTGCAAATTGGGTATGAAACACAATTTTTGACAACTTATCTCCTTCCGGCTTCTTCTAATAGGTTGAGTCCATCCATGGTTGACTCACAAACATTTGTTTTAAAGAAGTCAAAGAACTAAGAATGCTTTGCAACGTTAAGAAAATCGTTGCAAACCTTGTGACCCCTGGCCTCACCAATTCTTTCCCATGGGTGTGCTCCCTCATCAAGCGAATAACCCAACGGTGATTGTAGATATATTTAATGATCCTCCTCACGTCCTCTACAACTGGTGTGACCCAATCTAGTTTTCCTATGTCCTTCAAAAGGTGGTCAAGGACATGGGCTGCACATGGTGTCCAAAATATTGAGGGGTGTTTATCTTGGAGGAGTCGTCCTGTTGCCACATATGCTGCTGCATTATCAGTTATGATTTGCACAACATTTGCAATCCCCACCTCCATGCAAACTTCCTCCAACATCTTAGCCAAATTTTATGCACTTTTTACAATGTGCGAGGCATCAATTGATTTTAAGAACACCACCTCTTTTTTGCATGCAACCAAGAAATTAATGATGGTACGGTTTTTTCCATCTGTCCACCCATCAGAAAGAATAGAGCAGCCATATTTTTGCTATTTTTTTTTTTGCTCCTCTACTGCTGCCCTTGCCCTTTCAGTTGCATTAGCAAGCAACCTACAAGTACAAAGTGAAATTAAGTACACAATTTTAATTTGTAAACAAAAAAAAATAGCTTAAATTCATCATAAATTAAACTTAAAAAACATAAATTAAAGAACATAAACTAACCTCCCACTCAAGTCCATGCGAGAAGGTGCCTTGTAGCCTTTTCCTGCAACTGTCAATTCGGTGACCAAATTCTGCCAGTAAGGAGAACTCGCCACATTGAAAGGGATATTGTTAAAATACCAAAAATCTGCACAAGCAATGTCTGCTTGCTCATGCACCTCCCTATTCCATCCAGTCGCCTCTAAGGAAGGTTGTGCACCAGGTGTGTTTCTAGGCACAAAATAACTATCCAACCGTGTAGGTCCTATAGTTGCCCCTACCCTTGGTGCTCTACTAGAGGAAGATGAAGGGATGGAGGTCGAGGCGTTAACAGATTGCCTTGAACTTCGCACACGTGGGCCACGAAGAGAACCCACTATCTCCTGAGTAACATCATAATCATCATCCGACTCAATTGGAGCACCTTGAGAAGAGGCAATGGCTGCTTGCATTGCTGCTCTTGCTTTCTCTCTTTGCACTTTTTTTTCTTCTGCAGCTGAAAGTATGGCATTCATATGTCTTTTTATTACTTCTGTGGTTTGAGGACATTCCTTAGCATCACGTTGAGGGATGCCTACAAGGTGGTACTTGAGGCGATTGATGCCTCCGCGATATACTTTTTTACATGGAATGCAATATACTGTGCTAGGTATGGGTCCTAGATAAGCATACTTCCAAGCAGGATCTCTAGCTCCTAGAGGACGTTTGCCTACAAATCCTGCAGGCACGGATGGGACAGAGCCTGAGGCAGAAGTGGGTTCAAAAGCCATTATCAATTAATTATTAACCTACACAAAGTGAAAGTCAAAGCACAACTTGTTAGTTTTTGATAGAAAATTTAAAAACAAGCTAAATTAGATTAAATCAAAAGAGATTACTTTAAGTTTAAATTACTAAAAATCTATCACTATATTTTAAACATTTTCATAACAAAAAAATTGGATTTTAAAATAAAAATAATAACTAGGGTTTCAAAAAAATGTCAAAATCTGAAAATTACTTCAAACTAGTAAAAAATTAAGCTAATCTAAAAGATTGTAAGCATGTTATTCAACAAAAAAGAGGATTCAAAACAAAAAAAATAACTAGGGTTTTAAGAAAATTTAATAAAAATGAAAAAATTAGCAAAATATGTTAAAAACTCAGAAAAATTCATAAAAAAATCTTGTTTTTATGAATCTAAATCTTGTTTTGATGAATCTAAGTGCAATTAAATCATTTTCACACTACACTCAGATGATTTTTAAACATAGAACCAACAAGAATGAAGAAAGTTTTTAAAAAAAAGAAAGAATAAAAAAAATGAGAAATCCTACCTGGAAATCCAATTTGCCTTCTAAATTCGATGTAAATGCCCTTCAAATCTTGTCTTTTGGATGTAAAATTGCTGCAAATGAGTGCACAATGCCTTGGAGATGTTTTTTGCTGAGTGTGGAATGAGAATGAATGAAAAAAAGAAACATAAAATTGCTTTTTAGCGGCTCCCTGGGCGTGTGCATGGTTGCGCGGGTTTTTCTCAAAAACTCGCTGTACATTCTAGAAAAGCTCGCCAAAAGTATGGTGAGTTTTCCAGGCGTACAATTGCCTGGAAAACTCGCTAGGCCAAAAAATTCGCCGAGTTTTTGGCGAGTCTTGCAACTATGGTTCTGTGATTCACTGGGAAGAAATGAAGGTATCAGCTAAGTAGGTTGCGGTGTTGCAAGGCTAGGTGCTAAAGTCCTTGGAAGACCTCTTCAGTTGCAGAGAACAAAATTGCACAAGACAATCAATCTGGAATTGACATTAGTAGCTTCGCAAACCTATTCAGAATAGGGTGATTTGGAATGAGGTCGAGGAGGACAGTCCTGAACTCTTGGAAGTCAGTAGTGCCAAAAGTGTGCATTGGAAACCATTCCTCTAAGGCAAGCATTGCAGGTAATCTTGGACGAGAAGGTCAGGAGGTTGATGCAAGTACATGGAGCTTCAGAGGGAGTCACATTTTCACGAAGATTTGTTGTAATGTATATTTCTCTGAGACGGAGAAATATGAGGTGAAAGCCCTCGTACATCTCTGAGACTAAGATGAGACGTCATGTTGAGAGACTCCATGATGACATCACGTTGAGAGACTCTGTGATGAAACCTTGTTCATCTCTGAGACTGAGATGAGACGTCATGTTGAGAGACTCCATGACGACATCACGTTGAGAGACTTCATGATGAAACCTTGTTCATCTCTAAGACTGAGATGAGACATCATGTTGAGAGACTCCATGACGACATAACGTTGAGAGACTCCGTGATGAAACCTTTTACGTCTCTGAGACTGAGATGTGTTTCCTTCCACACATGGGAGTAGCCATTGTGGAATTTATGTTGAGAGACTCCATGACGACATTACGTTGAGAGACTCTATGATGAACCCTTGTACATCTCTGAGACTGAGATGTGTTTCTTTCCACACATGGGAGTAGGCATTGTGGACGTCATGTTGAGAGACTCCATGACGACATCACATTTAGAGACTCCGTGATGAAACCTTTGTAATGTCCCCTTCTCAATTGTGATCGATTCAGTTGATCGTTGGCCTATTATGGAGACCTGTAGGCTACTCAGAGGGTGAAATTAGGGTTTCCTATTTCTGAGGAGTTGGGTGCTTGAAGTTGGAAATTGGATTGCAGATTCTTTTTAGGTTTTCAGAGAGCTTCGCAGTGGTATGGACCGTTTGGTGTTCTAAGCAACTTCATGAATTTACTATTTTTAGTAAATTCTATTTTTGGCAGTGGACTGGTTAGTTTCTGTTCAGTTGGCATTGTTGTTTCTGGCTTCCTGAGGCATTTCTATGGAGAGATAAGTTATTTTCATATTATAATGTTATATTTTAATATTATACCCCCTTGGCCTAGCATTATGACTTTATGTTGTTTTTAAAAAGGGGACATTATGGGTGAATGCCTCATCAGGAGAAGTTTAATTAATTCAAAGGTTCAAAAATGCAAAGGAGAGTTGGATGCCAACCTTGAAGGGAAGATTATTTTAAAAAGAGAAAAGTTAATATTATTGCTTCTAGAAGTGGACGCCACCTTGGAGGGGATGAGTCAACTAAAATTTGAATTGCTTTGACTTCTGTTTTTGGCGCACTTTCTAGAGACTTCTGGAGATGCTCTTCAATCTTATAAAAGGAGACCTCTTCTCTTCATTTGATTATCTCATATTTTCAGTAAAGTTATGCTGCTGAAATGGTGACAGATTGCTTCGAGGAAAGCACACCTCCTAACTTGGCTCATCTTCTTGCTTGAAAGATAGCAACTAGTTGAGAGGTGGATTGTAGTGAGTATTTTTTCAGCATTGCATTTGAGTTCCTAGCATATTAGTTCAGTTTCCATGCATTTTAGACATATTTTGGAGTTGCTGAATAGCATAGCTGATTGTAAGAATTGCTCATATCTCTTGAAATAAAAATACTATCATTCTGGGTAGTTTTCCATTGTGATTTCCAGCTTGGGGCGACCCTTCTTGGGAGTTTCCAGATTTTTTTGTGATGTCTAGAATTTTATATCAAAAAATCGCCCCCCTCCTTGGCCGTACCATTCTGGACTGTCTTGGGAAGTGTGCATAAAAATAATATTGCATTTTGTTAGTCTTTTCTCAGTCTAGATTTCATTGTCATCACCCTAGCTTTCGTTTGCATCAAGTTTCATGTCATTCTGACAAGTATTGAGTGAGTTGTGAGTATTTTGGTGAGTTATGGAGTTGCTGATTACTT
>VDFB02218910.1:0-13418 GCA_007258455.2 Sequoia sempervirens
TATAAAGTTATAATATTTTATTATAACTTAAGTGATTTCAGTAAAGGGGGTCGCCCATCATCAGAAAGGGGCCAGTTGACGATTATATTTTATTATTAAAATTTAATCGGAGACTATTGAATAATTAAAATAATAAAAGTCGAATTATTTAAAATTCCCTATCTTTAAGGAATTCGCACTTTTGAGGAGAATATAGTGCATTTGCATTGGATTTCGTGCCATTATGTGATTATTGATTTTGGAAATTGATCAAGTTTGGTCTGAGCAAGAAGCTTTAGGGTTTCAGTCTCGAATTCCTTGGGGAACGAGCCATCTCCATTGGAAGCAGTTCAGAGGGTGTGAAATAACACCTGATTTATTGCCAGTTGTGAGATTTCTCCATCCAGAAGAAATTATAGAGCTTCAGAAGTCATTCATCTTCAGAGTTTTGTTCAAGGTTTTCATTCAGAAGAGCTTTCATCAGTTAGGCGCACATATCTTTGAGACATGGGAATACAGAGAAGGGTCGTACTTATTTAAATGTTGCTGCTGCCAGCCGTACTTGTACAGCAGGGCCGTACCATCTCCTAGAGCCGTACTTCTTCTTTCAAGAGAAACGCCTTCTATCTCTTCAGGTTTTCTTCATTCATCAGGGCGCAAATAGCAAGAGAGGCACTGCGTAGCATTTGGCAGAGGGAAAAGTGAACTATCTTCTCAGCCGTACCATCTTTTTGAAGAACATTTATTGCTGCAGCAAAACCAGGGTTCATAAATTTCATTGCCTTTTACCTTGCATGTAACTGGATCATCTTTGTAATCATTGCAGAAGATTAAATAAGAGCCTGGCATAAGTATTTGCTATTGATTCTATAGTTTTCAGTGCTCATTTATTTTATTGGAATTTATTATCATTTATTAGCAAAATCGCATTCTTTACATTTATGCTCAAAACCCCAAAAACGTCAAAAAACATCAAAACTTCAGAAAAAACACAAAAAAAACATCAGATTCGGAGACAGAGGGAAACTAGGGTTTCTACATCTTTATGCTCATTTGACAACATGTGGAAGCATGGCGGAAGCCGATAGGAAAGTGAAGGCTTCCCTACGGTGAGTGTTTGGCGGACACGTGGCAGTAGCGGATGAAGTTCAAAAAGATGAGGCGCGGGCCGATACTTAGTGAAAACAAAAACCACACGGAGGGAGCTCAAGGAATTTAATATTCACAATTATCTTTCTGATAAAACATACATCTTGGGTTTCTAATTTGGTATCTGTTAGAAAAAAGAATGGTGAGATTAAGCTATGTGTTGATTTCCGTGATTTAAATAGAGTCTCTCTTAAAGACCATTATCCACTGCCCTCAATGGAGCAAATTTTACAAGTTGTTTCAGGTTTAGAAAGGTTCTCATTATTGGATGGTTGTTCAAGGTACAATAAGATTTTAGTAAAAGGGGAAGATCAGTTTAAAACAACCTTTACTACCAAATGGGGAACCATGGCTTACCAAAAGATGCCTTTCGGTTTGTCCAATGTAGGGGAAACTTTTCAGAGAGCAATGGAAATGGATTTCCAAGGCCTTATTAACAAGTTTTTCCTTGTTTATTTAGATGATGTTACTATATTTTCAAAGAAAGCTAACAAACATTTTGATCATTTAAGGAAGATCTTTGAAAGATGCAGAGAATACGGGGTTTCACTTAACCCAAAGAGGAGCATTTTTTTAGTCCATAAGGGTAAGCTTCTTGGACATATTGTTTATAAACATGGTATCACAATTGATCCAAAAAGTATCGTTGCTATTCTAGCTTTAGCCTTGTTTGCACATAAGAAAGACTTACAAAGCTTTCTAGGTAGGATCAATTTCATTAGGAGGTTCATACCTAACATTACAACATTATTGCAGCCTCTTATAGCTATGCTAAAAAAGAACATTCCTTTTAGCTAGACCAAAAAAGCTAAGATGAGTTTTGAAGAAATCAAGGAGGCCCTTGTAGCAGCCCCAACACTTATTAACCCAAATTTTGATAAAGATTTTATATCATATGCATTTAAGAGTGTTGACATAATTTCAGCTATGCTTTGTCAACAGAATGAAGAAGGATTAGAACAACTTGTGGCTTTCTTTAGCCAAGTTCTTCATGATTATGAGGTCAAATACTCATTTGTATAAAAACATGTGCTAGCTGTAGTAAGAAGCCTCAAGAAATTTAGGAATATGCTCTCAAATAATAAAATCCAACTGCTGGTTGCTCATCCAACAGTTAAAGATTTCTTGCTCAACAAGGACATCAATGATAAAAGAGCAGGTTGGATTACAAAAGTGGAGTATGACATTGATATCAAGGTCACCAAGCTTGTTAGAGGCAAAGGTTTATGTGAACAACTTGCAAGTAATGAAGAAAACATCAAAGTAACTGATGAGCAAGTTGCAACAGTGTTGACTAACAATGAACAAGTTGTTGTTCCAGCTTCTTCCACAAATTGGATTCAAAAAATGATCCATTACTTACATACTGGTGATTGTCCTAAAGGTTTGGACAAGTCAAAGAGAAGGTCTTATAGGCTTCAAGCCATCCCTTATGCTGTAATTGATGGAATTTTATATAAAAGGGATTTTCATGGTGTTTTACTCAGATGTGTTGAACCAGATCAGATTGAAAAAATTCTAAAAGAATTTCATGATGGGAATTCTAGAGGCCATTTGCACCAAGAACCACAACTCTTAAGATTATGAGAGCTAGGCATTATTGGCTTGAATTATTTAAAGATTCCCATGCTTGGGTCAGAAAATGCATTAAATGTTCAGTATTTGCAGGAAAGCAGAAGCTTGCAGCCCTGCCTCTACATCCAATTCAAGTGTAGCGTCCTATTGGAAAGTGGGGACTTGATTTCATTGGTCCCATTAACCCACCTTCAAGTGTAGGGCATAAATGGATACTAACAACTACAAATTACTTTACAAAATGGATTGAAGTCGTTGCACTGACGAAGGCAAATGAGACTTTTGTTTTGAATTTCTATCAAGATTTGGTTTCCAGGTTTGGTACTTCTGATTCTATCATATCTGATAATGCATTAGCATTCATAGGTTTAAAATATTTAGATTGGTCAATTAAGAACAACATATATCTAAATACTTCTTCAAACTATTACCCTTAGGGTAATGGATAGGCAGAGTCTGCTAACAAGAATTTAATCAAGATCATCAAGAAGACAATCCAAGACAATCAGAGGACTTGGAATAATAAACTGAAGTTAGCCCTCTGGGATGATAGGATTACACCTAAGAGAGCTACATGTAATTCACCCTATGTTTTAACATATGGTAAAGAGACCAAAATTCCTATCTCAGTTGAATTGCCTACCTTAAACATGATCAAGGAACTAGAACTGCTCAATGAAGAACCTATGGAAATTAGGCTTACACAGCTAATGGAGCTGGAAGAAATAAGAAAAGAAGCATTAAGGAATTTGGAGATCCACCAAGCTCAAATGAAAAAGACCTTTGATAGAAAAACAATCCCAGGAACTTTCAAAGAAGGAGATTTGGTATTTAAATGGGATGAACTTAAGAGCAGACCTGGTAAACACACCAAATTTGATGCCATGTGGGATGGCCCATACATTATCACAGAATGCAAACAGCATAACGCATTTCAGCTCACAAAGTTGGATGGAAAGGTGTTGTCAATCCCTGTCAACGGGATTCACCTCAAACAGTGCTATTAAAGATCAAAGGTTGTTGTTGTACACAGTTAAATAGTTGTTTTTAGTTAATAAGTGCTCTAAACGCATTTCATTTCAGTTTTGTTTTGTTTTTCAATAAGTGCAAATGCACTGTTTGTTGGCCCTATCTTAAACAATGCCATGATAGTTTGTTTTTGTTTTGTTTTGCTGATGTATAGTTCCTAACAGTTGAGTTACAATGGTTTTCTGAGTTTGAGGGAAAAATTTGACACATGGAAAAAGAATATATCCATCATTTCCTATGGCATAATTTGGTGTTGATCTTCTTTGTCTTTAGCTCCTACTTGCACCTGATCCTCAGATGTACCTGCATTATGACGAAAGGTTTTGGTTAGAGCTTCGGATTAACTATGACCATGTCCTACCAATAGAAATATAACTTTCATTCAGGATGCATTAGATTAGTTATTAATTATCACATGTATCAAGAGAGCCTAAAATTCAAAATCATCAAGAAGAGCATTGAGCATCATTGTTTTATCTAATTTGTTTGTTCATTGTGCAGTTACAGGTTTATCATCTCATGATTCATCTTGTTTGGCATCACAACATGTGGAGGAAATGTGGCTCCCACAAGGGTTGAGCCCAGCATGCTAAAGGCTACTGTCATGAATGCACAGGTATTCAATTTATAGTCATTATCTACAGGAGTTCCAACAAAGCAATGCAAATCCCGATACTAGACAGTTACCAGAGCGAAAAAAAAGTCCATCAAAGCTTTAAGAGCAATGCAATAGTGAGGATTCAAGATAATAAGCAATTTTATATCAAATAAGCATTTTCCCCTACTCTGGTAACTGTCTAGTGTTAAAATAATGCCTTGTCTTTTCAAGCATATACAATAGATTTATGATAGTCACTATTTATAGTAAAGGCAGTCTATATACAGTGGTAGGATAGCATATGATACAAGGATAGGTTACCATCTACAGTTAATCATTATTAAGGACAGAATGCAATATGAATTCAAACTCCATTCCAAAGGGAAACCACTTATGGCTATTGCACCATCAGTTGAACCAACCATTGAACAAAAAATGCATTAAGTCTTTTCACCAAAGCTTAGGATAGTCATTAATGCATGAAGAACAGTCCTCTTTAAGAGGTATCAAATCAAGAGCATTGCAAGGAAGGACAGTTTCTTTGAGAGTTAGTCATCACAGTCAAGTATGGTGTACAAAGTCAAAATGAAGAGATTAGAATGGTAATAAGTTTTCAAGGTACCAATCACAAAAATGATGACAGCTTTGAGCAAGAAAATCTTTGTTTTTTCCATAACAATCACCATACCCAAGGGGTCCAATAAAGATATAGTAATCAAACAAAGAAAATGTACAAGACAGTCCAATACAATACCTGAGAGAGGACAGTAATCTACATGGTTGATGACAAAGACATGCACAAAATGAGCTGAGGGGAGTGATGTTGACAACAGATTTAATGAATGAATGAAAGCAGCTAGGACAATCCTAATGCAAGGACATTGATAATAGCATGTAGGAGGACATGACCTTAGCATGATGAAGGGACTATGCTAGAACCGAATAGCTTCAAATAGCTAAAGGGAAATAATGTGATGAGCCCCGCTGGCTCTCAACTCAAACCCCAACAATCTCTTAAGTCTTAATGTGTTATTTAGTTTTTTAGAGAAAGTTTATAGACATAAGAGAAGGGGTGCATCATATAAAAAGCTCATAAATTGAGAAACAGAGCTATTTTCAACAGAATAAAATTGCAGAAGGTATTATTTAATAATAACAAAGAGATCACAATTGCTAAACATACCAGAATGTCTCCAGATTATTTAATTAAAGAAATAAGCCAACTCACCAGCCAAGAATGGTCAAATCTGACAAATATGGACGCCTAGCCTCCAGAATTGACTTTCCCCACTCAGAAACCGGATACAATGAGATGATAGTAGTAGTCGCACATAATGAAGCTCAAGCAAGAGTCAAAAAGGAAGCGCCCTAGCTTCTGGCTTCACATGCCATCCTCTAGAAGGCACAAAATTCAATGAAAAGAGTACGGCCCAATGAAGATACTGAAGAATCAAGGTTGGAGCTACTAATCTGCTGAAGATGGCGCCTCTGGATGGAGTAACCCTCTTCTTTACTGAATACCAAATAATAAACCTCTGATTGAAGCTTGTAGAACCTCTGAATGAAGCTCTCAACTGCACTGATTCGACTGATCTCTCACAATCTCAAAAGTGCTCGACATTGAAGAGATATCGTTCTCCAATGGAAAAATTGTTCAAACCCTGATCATAGGAGAATGCACAGGAAGAAACACAATGGCAAAGTCGAAATATTCAATTGATGAGTTTCTCATTGCCAAAAATGCCCTTATATGCAAAGGCACGATTCCAAGAAAGATAAGCCACTTTTGATTTAAAATCTTTTAAATTATATTTAAGTCATTTTCAATAGTTTTGGCTTAAATAAAAGTGGAAGCCCTTTTTTGAGTAAAAGTGATTAAAATATTAAATCACTTTTAGAGAATATTTAAGTGATTTAAAATGTATAAAGTCAATTTGGCTTTATAATAAAATATTAAGTTAATTAATAACTTAAATCACTCAAATAGGCATAACTTCCACAAATCTTCATAGAATCCTGTGCCGTCAGAAGCTATCAACTCCAGAACTGCCAAGGCCTGCAGTGAGCTAATCCCAGAACGCTGAAAACGAGAACGACCAAGCTCTCCAGAAAGTACCACTGACCCTCTAATCAATCCAGCTAGCCCACAAGGGTCCAATAAAGGGCTAACACACTGTTCCCGAGAACTGACTAGAGCGGGGACATCACAGTCCGCCCTTCCCGAATTTGCTTGTCCACAAGCAAACTCAAAGCCGGATGCTAAAGAATACTGTCACTTTCCCAAGTAGCATCCTCTGCCGATAGATCTTTCCACTTTACCAAGTATTCCCTGATAACCGCCTCGAGAAGATGACGCTCCTAGGTCGATAGCCTCGGGTAATAAAATCAATTTCCCTCATCATGGGTGGTAAATAGAAGGAATCTTTCGTTGTCCCCATGGCCTTTTGGTAGCGACACATGGGAGACATCGGTATGAACCTTGTCCCGCGGGAAGATCTAACTCATAAGCCATTCACTTGAGCATGTCGACAACTCTGAAAGGTCCATGAGTATCAGCGGCTTAAGTTTCTCGGCCTTATGCTTATGAAGGGTGAACATATAAAGGTACAGGCATCAAATACACCAAATCATGGTCGAAAGTCACTCCGCCGCTCGTCAGCATATGCGCCGCCATTTGGCCGGAATATTCTCCCGGAGTGCTCTCATAATGTCCTGTTTTTCCTGCAATAGATCACCAGCACTGGGTACCCTGCTGTCACTCAGCAATAAATCTAGAAAGCTCGGAGCATCATATCCATATAATGCTCGGTATGGTGTCATCTGAATGCTCATGTGATGAGTGGTGTTGTAGCAATACTCACAAAGGTATAACCACCTCACCCATGCCTGTTGCTTTTTGGTAGCCAATTCCCCATGTCGCCATTTATTGACATTTCCGTCGCGCCATGCATGCGTGAATTGGTAGCTGAATACTTTCGGGTAGTTAAGATCGCAGGTTTGAATACGCTCCTCCGGGGTACTCATGAACACGATGTCATCAGCGATTATGCTGCGGGGCAAACCGTTACGGCTGATACCTCTCGGAGGCAATCGCCTTACGGGTAGGCGTATTGTGTAGTGATTAAGAAGAAATCTTTAAGTCCATAGAATCTACTGCAAAATGTTATTACTTCCATGATTCCCGGCTTAAGCCATAATAAAGTCCATGGACAAGCATTCCCACTTCCTCTCAGGAATAGGAAGCGGCTGGAGTAAACCTGCAGGGTATGTATGCTCTTGCTTGTTCTGCTGACAAACAAGACATTCCCTGACATACTGGAGAACAATAGACTTGAGACCCTTCCAAGAGAATCTCTCCCGTACCTGCCTGTAGGTCTTAAAGTAACCGGGATGTCCTGCCATAGGTGAATCATGGTATGATCTCAAAACTATGTCCCTCATCTCAGAACCTGGGACAAGAAATATCCTCCCTTTGTAAATGATAAGATCATCTACAAGTGAGTATCTATCATCCTACACTATCCCATCTACTATGCTAGAAGCCCATGGGTTCTTAGCATATTCTACCACTATCATATGTCTCCAGTCCTCTGAAATCTGTGTAATGGAGCTCAAGTGAGGACGGCGAGATAATGCATCAGCAACCACATTCTGAGTGCCCTTGACATAGGAGATGTCAAAATCATAAGATTGAAGTTTGCTGACCCATTTCTATTGCCTTTCGTTCAAATCTCGCTGCCCAAGAAAATGTTTCAGACTATTATGATCGGTTTTAACACTGAATTTACTACCAACCAAGTATTGCCTGAATTTGGCGATGGCATGCATGATGGCCAACATTTCCTTATTGTAGATATTGTAGCTCCGTTCATGACCTCTTAGCTTCCTGCTCTGTACAGGGTGTCGATCACGCATAATGACTACCGGTACAGCGGCATCACAATGCAGCTCAAGTAGTACGGTGAGAAATTAAGATAAAATACACCAAGGCCGGACGAAGTGAATGCGCTGAAGTTTGAACTTCTCAAACTGCATACTCTGCAAGTGGTCTCCACACAAGGCTCCTTCTTAGTCAAATCGGTTAGTGGCGGCATGTGAACCCACTAACAAACCGACGATAGAAGGCACATAATCCTACAAACCCCCTGAGCTATGTCAATGTCTCAAGTGTAGGCCAATCAATGATAGCTCGAACTTTCTCTGGATCCATGCTGACTCCTGCACCGCTGATAATGTGACCCAGATATAAAAGCTCTGCCATGCCCAAAGCACACTTGGACTCCTTGGTGTACAAGGACTCCCTGTCAAGTATACTCAAAACCTCATCCAGGTGAACCATTTGTTCCTCCCATGATTTACTGTAAACCAGGATGTCGTTGAAGAACACCAATACATATTTCCTCAAGTGAGGATGGAAAACCCTGTTCATAGTAGATTGAAATGTGGCAGGAGCATTGGTTAACCCAAAAGGCATAACCAAGAAGTCATAGTGTCCACAGTGACATCTGAATGTGGTTTTCTCTATGTCCTCCTCTCGGACTCTGATCTAATGATAACCTGTCCTCAAATCAATCTTTGAGAAGTAGCAAGCTCCATGAAGCTCGTCTATCAACTCATCTATCCGTGGGATAGGATACCTGTTCTTTATAGTCTTCCTGTTGAGCATTTTGTAGTCAATACACATCCTAAGTGTACCATCCTTTTTCTTCACCAAAACAACTGATGAAGCAAAGGGTGACTTACTCGGCCTAATGTGCCCCATAGCTAAAAGCTCCTTAATAGTTTTCTCAATCTCATCTTTCAAACGTTTGGGGTGCCAGTAAGGAGTAATCATGATCGATTTTGTGCCCTCATCTAGCTCTATAATATGCTCAATACCTCTATCAGGAGGTCTGCTTGGTGGGATAGCACTGAAAACCTTGGCATGTTTGATTTGAAGTTCCTGTACATCTGGATGGTAAGAAGAAGCTTGTTGATCCAACTGTGAAGGCATTAGCTTGCACTCAGCTGCCCAATCTACCATGTCGTGACGAATCAAACGTTCCATTCTCCGGAGTGAAATTTCTTTCACATTGTTGTCCTTGATGGCTTTAAGAACATGATTTGTGCCATCAACTCTGAATTTCATCTCCATGTCATGTAAATTAAGAGTGAACTCTCCTATCACATGAAGCCATTTCATGTCGAGAACTATATCTGTTCCTCCCATGTTCACTACATAGTAATATGCCTTAAACTCAAAGTTATTGAGTTTCATGGGCAAGTCTGGTATCATCCTCTCACAATTGAGAGTATATCCATCTGCAACCTTCACACAAATGCCTTCAAACTGCTGCGTTTGAATTCCCCGTTTTTCCACTAACCGTGAATCAATAAAGTTGTGGGTTGCACCAGTATCTAGAAGAGATATGACCCTTTGAACAGCAAGGATCCCATAGAGTCTGAAAGATCCCTCTCTCTACATGTTGGACACATGAGCCTCCTGTAATTCTGTTTCTACTACAATTTCTGCTTCATTTTTTGACTCTTCTCCATTTGTATCATAGATTGGAGCTTGTTGATTAGAAAAATCAATCAACGCTCCTCCCTCATAAAACCACTCCATGTGCCTGTTTTGCCCTTTAGGTTTGAGGGGGCAGTCATGATTAAAGTCATACGGACCCTTGCAGTAAAAACAAAGTTTTCTTCTACGTAGATCATTCATAGTTTCACGATCCAATGGTGCTGCATATTTCTTCTTTTGATCAGCATTATCAACCCTTTTTGGATCTGATTTATTATCCGTGTATGAGGTAGAAGGTTTTGAGCCAAATTGCTTACGAGGTGTAGTAAGCTCCATACTGCGAGCTTTCCTCATGGCCTCCTGAAGTGTAGGCGGATCAAATGCCTTGATCCATCCTTTCATGGGCTCGAAAAGACCCTCAATGAAGAGTATAATCAGCCTCTCAGCAATGCCTGTCACCATAACTGACAATCTCTGAAACTCTCCAATAAATGATTCCAAACTACCTAGTTGTTTCAATTGTGCTAGGTCTCTGAAAAATAGTTTGGGATCACGCTTGTCAAACCTCTCTACCAGTCTATCTGTGAACTCCTGGTATGAAGTAATCTGGTCATAGTGAAGAGTAGTCATGCCATGAATCCACCGGTCATGAGCCACGCCATCAAGGTGAAGTGCTGCAAATCGAATGGCATCCTCCTCAGGCATGGAACATAGTGTCAAGAATGTGTCAAGCTTACTAACCCAGGCACGCGCTGTAACTCTACCACTGCCATCAAAGTTCGCCAAGATAAGCTTATTGGTAGCCTGTCTAAGATCATTCTGCTTGTGTCTAGGCCTCCTATCATTCCTGCTTCTGGTGTGTTCTCTTTTTTGGCTCATGAATCTATCGAAGTTAAGGTGCTCCTTAACTCTCGTTGGCAATGCATCCCATTCATCACGCATAACCATCATGTTATCTGCAAAGTTTATCTCACCACCCTGTTCAACTTCATCCACTTCCTCAACATCATTTATGGTAAAAGTAGGACATGTAGCTCTCTCAAAGGTGCGTGCCGGAGCTATGACTCTCTGAGGTTCTCTATTAATACTGCCTTCATGATCTCTATCCAGATTCTGACCTCTATGAAGTGTCAAATTCTGAACATTTGTGCTCAACTGCTAGAGGATATTCGCCACCTGTTCTTGGCCTGCCACCATGCCTCTGAGTACATCTCTAGCCTCTTTGTCCTCTTCATCAAGACGATTCCTGCGAGAACCTTCAACTTCCATGTCAGCCATGTTATCGAAGCCTAATTCTTCTTCCTGTTCGTCAAATGGAAATGCTGAAAAAGGCTCAAAAGTATTTCTCTGCAAACCAGGACCTCTGCGTGAGTAGTACCTGTCAAACCTATTCTGATGAGGCCGCATAAAGACTGCGAACCCTGCAGGCTAGCAGGATCAGAGCTCTGATACCACTGTGATGAGCCCTACTGGCTCTCAACTCAAACCCCAACAATTTCTTAAGTCTTCATGTGTTATTTAGTTTTTTAGAGAAAGTTTATAGACAGAAGAGAAGGGGCGCATCATATAAAAAGCTCATAAATTGAGAAACAGAGCTATTTTCAACAGAATAAAATTGCAGAAGGTATTATTTAATAATAACAAAGAGATCACAATTGCTAAACATACCAGAATGTCTCTAGATTATTTAATTAAAGAAATAAGCCAACTTGCCAGCCAAGAATGGTCAAATCTGACAAATATGGACGCCTAGCCTCCAGAATTGACTTTCCCCACTCAGAAACCGGATACAATGAGATGATAGTAGTAGCCGCCCATAATGAAGCTCAAGCAAGAGTCAAAAAGGAAGCGCCCTAGCTTCTAGCTTCACACGCCATCCTCTAGAAGGCACAAAATTCAATGAAAAGAGTACGGCCCAATGAAGATACTGAAGGATCAAGGTTGGAGATATTGATCTATTGAAGATGGCGCCTCTGGATGGAGTAACCCTCTTCTTTACTGAATACCAAATAATAAACCTCTGATTGAAGCCTGTAGAACCTCTGAATGAAGCTCTCAACTGCACTGATTTGACTGATCTCTCACAATCTCAAAAGTGCTCGACATTGAAGAGATATCGTTCTCCAATGGAAAAATTGTTCAAACCCTGATCACAGGAGAATGCATAGTAAGAAACACAATGGCAAAGTCGAAATATTCAATTGATGAGTTTCTCATTGCCAAAAATTCCCTTATATGCAAAAGGCATGAATTCCAAGAAAGATACGCCACTTTTGATATTTAAATCTTTTAAATTATAATTTAAGTCACTTTCAATAGTTTTGACTTAAATAAAGTGGGCGCCCTTTTTTGAGTTAAGTGATTAAAATATTAAATCACTTTTTAGAGAATATTTAAGTGATTTAAAATGTATAAAGTCAATTTGACTTTATAATAAAATATTAAGTTAATTAATAACTTAAATCACTCAATAGGCATAACTTCCACAAATCTTCATAGAATCTTGTGCTGTCAGAAGCTATCGACTCCTAAACTGCTAACGCCTGTTGTGAACCAACACTGGGCTCTAAAAACGAGAATGATCCAACTCTCCAGAAAGTACCACTAACCCTCTAATCAATCCAGCTAGCCCACAAGGGTCCAATAAAGGGCTAACACACTGTTCCCGAGAACTGACTAGAGCGGGGACATCACAAATAACCACTGCTTAAAAAATAGAGAGCAATCATAATAAATGTCATGAAAACAATCAAAAGACAGCAAATACACTATTTCAATGATAGAGCACTATAAGTCTATGATAGTCATCAAAGAGGTAGTCAGGCAAGATTTTGCTTATGCACTAAAAGGCAATAACTAACTATCATGACAGAGTTGTAAAGGAGAGTCTTCAAGAATGGCATGGTCAAATCCTTGATATAAGGACAAGTTTGTTGAGGAACTATTTTTCCTGTAAAGTTACTTGTGGCTGAGAGAACCCACTATTGGTTGCTATGTTCTCAAGTTTTTTTCCAATATGAAGTGCAAGTATTTAATAATCTATTTGAGTTTGATGAATATTTCAACAAGGGAGAAACGGTCATAAGGATGAAATGTGGTCAATCAAAGAAGCGGCTTAGAAGAAATAATAGTCTTAGAGTAGCATGGGTTGGCCAAGTAGCACTAATGTTTGATGATCTAGCAATAGAGATTTAATAATTTACACTAATCATTAAACAGGATGTTAGTGCTTTATGTTCTGCCATTGCAGGCCTGCAAGTTCTCTATCATTCTCAAAACATAAGTGGAAAACAATAATCACTTACAAGAAGGACAAAGTAAATGTTTGCATATTCAACATAATGAAGCTTCTAGTGATGATAAAGCATCAAGCAAATGAAACCACGGCCTCTCATGGAGGAAAAGAGCAAAATAGGTGGTTTAAGTTGCATAAATGGAGAAATATCTTACAGAAAGCACAAATGCAAACCATACTTGTCTATTTACAAAGTGCAGCACTGTGTTCACAAAGAAATAGAACAATGGAGGAGCCACGACCTAGGGTTTCTCAAACTCTCGAGCATGTAAATAGAGATTCAAACCGCG
>VDFB02218912.1:0-10346 GCA_007258455.2 Sequoia sempervirens
AAAGTCTATATAGACTCTCTTGCTGAACGCCAATCACTCGAGCAATCTTGATGCTAGAGTTCTTCGGCCAAGCAAGAACTTTTCCTTCAAAAAATGCAACTTGATATCCTTTGTCTTCCAAAGCTGAAATTGATACAAGGTTCCTCTTGATACCTGGTACGAACAAGACATCACTCAAATGAAGAGGGATGCTAGAATCTAGGTGAAGAGAAGTGGCTCCAGCACCTTTCACTGAATAGCAAGCATCGTCTCCGATTATTACTTGAAAGTTGGTTTCTCTCTCCACCAAATCTAAAAGATGCTCTCTATACCCTGTAATGTGCCGAGAAGTGCCACTATCAATCAACCATGTATTACTATTGGTTGGAACATTGCTTGATAGGGCAAAGATAAATAGAAATCCACTTGAGTTATCTCTTGATTCCTTCTAAGGAGAGACATCATCCACATCCGCAGTAGAAGCATGTTGCTTTGGTCTTATTGCACAATCTCTAGCATATTGACCATACTTGTCACATCTGAAGCACTAAATATGGGAGAGATCCTTCTTCTTCTTTGATTCAGGAGCAACATCTGATTTCCTATCTCTATTCCTCTTGAAATTACCTTTTCTCCCTTATCTTCCTTTCCTCTTTGAAGTTTGAGCAGCAAGAACATGATTGTCTTCATTGTGAGAGCTTCAACCATTACCTCTTGCTACCAACCTTGATTCTTCTTGAATGCAATCTGCTCTAAGACGATCAAACTTTGGTAGCTTAGATCTTCCACTGATACCTTGGATAAAAGGCTCCCAAGATTGAGGAAGACCATTGAGTGCCAACACGACTAAGTCTCTATCTTCAATTATGTCTCCAATGGCATAAAGTTGATCCTTCAACTCAAAGATCTTCATAAAGAAGGAGATGATCGAATCTCCTTTCGCCATCTTGATGTGATGTAGTTGTTGCCTCAATGCAAGAGCTTTGTTGGTGTTATTGATCTCATACAATCCCTCCAAAGTCTTGAACATCTCTCTAGCAGTCTTCAACTTTGAGATAATAGGCACAAGTTGATCCTTTACAGAATCAATCAATATCTTCTTGGCCTTTGTGCCATTCTTCCTCCATTGTGTCTTCTCAGTCTCATCGGAAGGTTCGGGTACCTCACTCTCCACGAACTCAAGAATATCCTTTTCTTCCAATGCAATAAGAACTCTAAACTTCCATGAGGTGAAGTTAGAGGCACCATCGAGTCTATCTTCAACCTTGAGTCCGTTCACCATTTCCGTAGTTAAGATAGACACACTAAGATGAGAATAAGAGAGGAAGATTATGCTGCTTATACAAATCTGATCACGATCTTGCTTAAACCCGCTCTGATACCATGTTAATTTTAGGATCAAAATTTAAATAAGCAGAAATAGAGATATTTCAAACAATAGAACAAAGCATATACCCTGGGAAAACCCTCCTTCTTGAGGGAGAAAAACCCAGCAACAATATATCACTTATATATTGAATAATGAACAGCAATTCACTTTTACAATGAGGCCAATCTCAAGGCCAATCTAGAAGCACCACACTTGATGCAATATCAAATGAATAAGATCGAACTCCTTGAAGAATAATACACCGATCTGCTGTGATGTCGAACTCTTCCAGACGTGTGCGCACTTGACTTGAATAATGAAATTGGATGATCATAGAAGTGAACAGCACCTGCCTTAAATACAATTCGATAGGGTTATTATCAACCAAGACGTCTCTTCATAAATGAGAGGTCGGCCTCAAGGAGACACGACTTTTACAAGGGGTGGCGAACTTTTATTAAAGTCGGCCATGAGAAAATAAATATAAATTGTTATTGAGTGAAGCGCCTCTTCACAATGGTCGGCACCAAATAAATGAATAGCCACGGCTATATTCATTCATTTGTTTATTAATTATATCACTGGAAGAATGAGGCCCACGGCTACAACACCAACAATGTCAATATCTGCAATCATGTTACAGTGCGGTTGACTTGTTGTGTATAATGACTTTCATGTAGTCTAGAGACCAGTGGTAGTTTCTTGGGTGTCAATAGTAATTTAGTCAGTCAAATTAGGGGCTTAAGGGTTTCTCTTAGATAATTTTTCCCATAAATAGGGAATAAGTTTCCATTTAGAACCATCATTGTGGAATTCATTTAGTTGGTTCACTGTAATTGGAGTTTGGCTCCTCAAAGTGACTCTAAATTAGTTTTGGTAATTAAGTGTTTTGGCATTTCGCCTTCAACTCTTATTTTGTAGTTATGCTATTATGCTCTATTTTGCTATTTCTCTGTGGGTTAGTTACTGTCATGCCACTGGATTTGTGTTATTTCACAAATATAGAAATATCATTACCCTCTGAAGCACACTTGTAGCAAGGCCAATAGTCTAATGCCAAAGTCAGTTAGTTACTAGTGCAAGGTAATTGGTTCATAAGGGAGAAGATTTAGAAGAATCTTCTTCATTTTCTTGCATGAAACTGATACAATGCAGACCTTTGCTACTCTAGGGGGCAAATGACGAAGAATTTGAATCACAGATGGCACCAACCCCACCATTATCTCCAAGTTCATCAATGCCAAACTTTACTCTCGGCCCAATTATTATGCCAATGCCAGTGGCACCAAATATTACAACGGGGCCAGGATGAATAGAATCCTCAACAATCTACACCAAACATCAATGTCCTGATTTTAGCGATTCAACTCCAAGGCCCTATCCCATCAAAATCCCAGGTTGAACCAAAATCTAGCACTCATTTAATGCCCCTATAGATCCAATTCTCATAGCAGATAAAATTTCAACCACTTCAACTACACATCAACCAAAGCTCTTGATATGTACCATATGTACTATAAAGATTCATATAATTAATAATCCTATTAGTTTCCCATGCTTTTTTTCCATTGGTTATCTGGTCTACCGTCTTTCACACTTTGCATGCAGAGAATTTAATGCCTCCTCTAAGTGGATTTATCTACTGTTATCTTCATTTAATAATATACAACTAGTTAACATAAATGCCATTGTTTCTATCTCTTCCCTCTATTTTGCAATATGAATTGGTTATTTGTAAGGATGTGAATTTTGTTTTTCACTACTATAAAGCAAGAGAGTTCCCATTCACTGTAATGTCCCCTTAATTCTCTTGGGATCTGGATCACAATGTTAACTTGCAATCTATATTTGAGTCGTGATACTATTTCTCATTCTCCATAGATGAGTTATTTTCCTATCAAAAAGTGTAAAAATAAAGTGTCTCTTGCCTCAATGGTGTTCCCTAGGGACGCAACCCTATGATTTTTTTGCCCTGTACCCATATGGGGATGCCTCAAAAACAGCCACCCCCCAGAAATTGCCCTAGCTGTCCCAAAAACATAAGGGCTCCAACCATCCCCAAGATAGTTAGGAGAAGTCATTGAAAAGAAAGTGCAAAATCAACCAAAAATTATTTTAATGTTTTTTTGTGGGCCCCCACACCACACTTAGCCCTAAATGAGTAAAAGAAGATTCCCTCTTTCATTCTCATTTATTTTTACATGCCAATAGGATTTGCAGAAAAAAATCATTTTGGGTAGAGTTTGAAGGTGCACCTATAGAAACAAAAACTAGGGCAACATTAGTGTACAGTGAATAGTGAGATGGCAAAACGAATAGAGAAGGCAAGCAATTCTTTCATTTGTTTTTCTTTCTAAATTTTTTTCAAAATGTTAATGAAGAAATATTTTATTTGATTTTCTTTTTCTTTTTTTCTGTTTGCAGTTTGCACTTGCATTATTTTTTCACAAAACAACATGAGCAGCAGTAAAAGAAAGAAATGTTGTTTCAGCCTAAGTTGGGTGTTCATCAGAGTGTGGGAGTGTTGTGGATGAAGGAGAACAGCCGTAGAACCCATTTGAGTGCCCTTCCACCATATTCAAAAATTATGCAAAGGGCCCTTTTAATTCCACTAAACCTCTTCCCCAATTTGTGACAGCCCTAGACAAAGACAAAAAGAAAAATTCAAAGGGTAGTAGAGTATGGTTGTATCATATTTGTAAGACAGATTTTAAAGGGAGCTACACCAGGGTATATTCTCATCTCTTGGGCATTACTAGACAAGGGGTTAAGGTGTGTCCAATATAGAAGAGGATGAGAAGTAGAGGCAAAAGCAAAGTCTAAGGGTGTAGCAATGCCAATACAGTTTGCACAATCAGCTATGCCTATGCCATGAGCCATCCATGGTTGCTAGTTGTAGTGATCATATTTTCACAAGAGGAAAGAAAAAAATTAGTGCCAGTGAGAGGTTGGGCATAGTTGCAAGTATGTTCAATAAGCAAGCACAAGATGTGGCAGTCTTCCATTGCAAATTTTTCTATGCTTATGCCATCTCATTTCATATGGCACGTTGTCCTTACTTCAAACAAATGTTCAAAAATATTGCTTCTATTGGTCCCTCATTCACCCAATGTCCACCCTGCCCGCCCCTGAAGAATATTACCTACTACCATCCTTGACAAAGAATATTTTAAAGTGAGTTTGGTGATGAAGGACATGAGGCACACATGGATTGGATGGGCTGCTCTATTGTCATGGATGGGTGGACCATTGTTAGACATTGGCCAATCATCAACATCACAGTCACATTTGCAGCAAGCTTTTATTATATTAGAGCTATTAATTATTCGGGGAAGTGCAAGGATGCAAACTTTCAATTTCACATTTTGAGGGAGGCCATAGAGGAGGTTGAGATCTCAAATGTTACACAGGTGGTCATTGATTGGGCACATGTGTGCAAATTAGCTAGCATGATTGTGGAAGTTGCTTACAAGCACATCTTATGGACCTTGTGTTGTGTTTGTGTTGAACAATGCATCGAAAGACATAGGGAAGATAGATTGGGTGAAGCAAGTATTGGCAAAAGCTAGAGATATTTGCAACCCCTACACCTCACTTGCTCTTTTTTGTTGATGTTATAGCGGCGGGAGATATCTTTCTCTCAAAATTTAAATAATAAATAATTAATAAGGCAAATCGGCCTTAATTACAAATTATTAAAAGAGGTCAACCCAAATGAAGAGACACCTTGTTTTGTATATATACAAGGTGAAGTTGATTCATCAAATAATCAATTCATTCTTCATTCAATTCGCACTCTCAAGAAGAAGTTCGCACCCTAGCAGCAGATCAAAATTTTGTAGCAGCAATTCAACTTCAAAGAGATTCATATTCGATTGTATCAAGAAGAGATTCTTATCATTTATTGTGTCAAGTTCGCCCTTGAGAAGGGTCTGATTTGAAGCAGATTTTTGTTCTTATTTGTCCTATATATAAAAGATATATTTTGCTGGATTGTTCTCCCTCAAGGAGGGTTTTCAGAGGGTAAACTGCTGTGTTCATTTGTCTTATGTGTTGCATTATTTATTGCTTACATTTTTTATCCTAAAACTAACATGGAATCAGAGCGGGTCTAAGAAAAGATCTGATCAGATTTGCTTAAGCAGTCAAGTCAACTTTTCATCTAGGACAGATCTTGAAGTATTGCAGATCTGAGGTTGCAAATTATTACAGACCTAAGGGCATATCTTTGAAGGTGAATTTGTGCGGAAAAAGAAGATGGTGAGCGGTGTCAAGGTAGAAGCTAGGCTTGATGGAGCTTCAAACTTCAACTCTTGAAAACCCAGGGTACTCATTGCATTAGAGGAGAATGATCTTCTTGATTTCGCGTAAAGTGATATGCCCAAGCCTTCCGATGATAATAAGAAAATCCAATGGAAGAAAAATGGCATGAAGGCTAGAAAGATCATGATAGACTCTGTGATGAATCACCTAGTATCGATCATCTCCAAGTTGAAGAAAGCTAAAGAAATGTTTGATACTCTAAAAGGATTGTATGAGATCAACAACACCAGCAGAGTCCTTGCTTTGAGACAACAACTTCACCATGTAAAAATGGCTAAAGATGATTCAGTCATCTCATTCTTTATGAAGATCGCTGATTTGAGAGATCAATTGAGCGCTATTGGGGATATAATTGCAAACAAAGATCTTGCTATGCTGGCACTAAATGGTCTTCCTCAATCTTGGGAACCCTTTATTCAAAGCATCAGTGGGAGATCCAAATTGCCCAAGTTTGATCGTCTTTGAGCTAATTGTATTCAAGAAGAGTCCAGGTTGGCAGCAAGAGGAATTGGGAAAAACTATTATGATGTAGAAAATCAAGTTCTTGCTACACATACTTCTAGAAAAAGAGGCAAAGGAAGAAAGAGGAATAGAGACAAAGAATCAGATTCTGCCACAGAACCGAAGAAGAAGAAGGATCTCTCTCACATTCAATGTTTCAAGTGTGACAAGTGCGGTCACTTTGCTCGAGATTGCAAATTAAGGTCTACACAACATATTTCTTCTGCGGAAATTGACATAGGGACAACTCAGAAGGAGCCAAGCTCTAAAGTCAATTCAGAAGGTTTCTTATTCTAAAGTCAATCAAGAGGAGGAATTAACATTCAAAGGGAGTTTGACAAACCAACAGAGGCAAACTTAGACGAGGAGGTCAGGAGGTTGATGTCGTACTTGGAGCTTCAGAGGGAGTCACATCATCATGAAGACTTGTTGTAGTGCTCTAAGACGGAGAAATATGAGGTGAAAGCCCTTGTAGCGTGTATTTCTTTGAGACGGAGAAATATGAGGTGAAAACCCTTGTAGTGTATATTTCTCTAAGACGGAGAAATATGAGGTGCGAGCCCTTGTTCATCTCTGAGACTGAGATGAGACGTCATGTTGAGTGACTCCATGAAGATATCACGTTGAGAGACTTCGTGATGAACTCTTTTCCACAAAATGAGTGTAGCCATTGTGGGTGTCATGTTGACCATGACATGGATATCTGGAAAGATACCTCCCTAGCTAAGAGGGAGTGTTGATGTTATAGCGGCGGGAGATATCTTTCTCTCAAAATTTAAATAATAAATAATTAATAAGGCAAATCGGCCTTAATTACAAATTATATTTTATATTTTTATTTATTAAAAGAGGTCGACCCAAATGAAGAGACACCTTGTTTTGTATATATACAAGGTGAAGTTGATTCATCAAATAATCAATTCATTCTTCACTCAATTCGCACTCTCAAGGAGAAGTTCGCACCCTAGCAGCAGATCATAATTTTGTAGCAGCAATTCAACTTCAAGGAGATTTATATTCGATTGTATCAAGAAGATATTCTTATCATTTATTGTGTCAAGTTCGCCCTTGAGAAGGGTCTGATTTGTAAAGCAGATTTCTGTTCTTATTCAACCTATATATAAGAGATATATTTTGTTGGGTTTTTCTCCCTCGAGAAGGAGGGCTTTCCCAGGGTAAACTGCTGTGTTCATTTGTCTTATGTGTTGCATTATTTATTGCTTACATTTCTGATCCTAAAACTAACATTTTTAAGACTTTTTCAAAGGAATTTCTCAAACTTGTGGAGGCCAGGTATGCCAATTATTTCATTTTGTTAGACAGGGATGTTTGAGGTGTAGGAGCCTCTACAGTTGATGATGGTTTATTCAAAGTGGAGTAGATGGCCTACAGAAAACATAGTTGAAAGAAAAGCTATCAAACAAAAGATCCTTGATGAGGATTGGTGGTCATTTGTAAGAAATTGTTTGTTTTATTACTAAATTTTTTATTTAATTATTTCTAAGTTTCTAACTTGTTTGACTTTGAGTGTTATTCTTTTTTGAAATTTTTGTTTGCAAATACATTTGCTCCTTCATCTCACTTGGTGTACATGTCATCAGACAAGCTAATATGGACTCTCCTAATTTTAGAGAGATTTATGAGACACTTGACAACATGCTTGGATGGATAAATCAAGCAATTTCTAATAGGGATCTTAATTTGAGATTATATGAGCAGCATATTAAGCCCATTGTGATGCAACAGTGGAACAATATGAACACCCCAGTTCATATGGCAGCCTTTGCTCTAAATGCCAAATGGTATGCACAAAAAGCTAGGAAGATGCCTCCTTGTGATGATGAAGAGATAAAAGAAGGATTAATAAAGGCCCTTCGAAAGATGTATTCAAGTGAGGAGTCGACTATATTTTACTCACAATGGCTTGCCTTTACTAATCTTTGAGGTCCAACATTCAACAAACCAAAGGCAAAGACAGATAGAGCTACGATGTTGTGACCTTTTCACACATCGCCCCATTGCAAATGGGGACCCTTTGTTTTTGCTTTTAGGTTTTTGCCTTAGTGTCACAACTGCTTATCACCATGTTTCTTTTGCAATTTGGAGTTTGAGTTTTTTGAGGTCACCTGCCAAGCGAAGAATTTGGGCCTGAATCATTGTAAACATCATCACGATACTTAGAGGGCCCAAGGGACGAAGATCACTATCATTTCAGCCAATTCTGACATCTCCTACTTTTGGGGATTTCCCTGACCTCCTATTTTTTAGGGACTTCATTTTTTGGCACTTTTGGCCCAAGTTAGACTTCCTATTTTTTAGGGGCCATTTTTGGAAAGTTACTTTTTTGGAAAAGTTTCTATTTTTGGCAGGGTTTCCTATATTTAGAAAGTGCCTGGATTTCGAAAATCCACTCAGAAGTTCCAAAAAACCAATGGAAATCACAGAAAATCAGTTTGAAAAAATTCATGAAATCCATGATGAAAATTTGAAAATCAATGAAATCTGGAAAAAATCAGTCAAAAATCACAGAAAAATGTTGAAAATCTGGAAAAATCTGTGAAAAGACTGAAAATCATGGTAAATTCGCCTAAGTGTGGAGATATGAGCTCATGAAGGCATGGAAGGGAGGCTGAAAGTCTGACCAGCAGGGAAAATTAATGGCAAGGATATGATTCGCCTTTGGAAGAATAGAAATGGCATAAGTTCTTGCCAAGTCCGCCATGGAGATGAAGCAATGGCTTGGACTCATGGAAAGTCCGCCCAGCAACATGAAAGACAATGGCATGGACTCATGGAAGAGATCCTCTAACAACATAAAGAGCAATGTAGCACAAGTCAAAGGAAGTCAGCCCAGCAAAACAATGTGAAATATTTGACATCAAGACAAGTCCATGCTGCCTGCCATGGCATGGAGAAGTGACAAGTCCGCCCAGCTCATAAGAGATAATGGCTTGACTTCTAGACAAGTCCGCCCACCATAATGAAGACATGGCAAGAGGTTAAGGCAAGTCTGCCATATGAAGATGGCTTGACAATGAGTGAAGTCTGCCCCTCAACAAGTAAATGGCTCAACACTAAGGAAAGTCCGCCCTATGCCTTGGCAAAATGGAAAGGATGACTAGCAAGTCAGCCATATGAAAAGTGAACTTAAGCGGAAGTAAAAGAAGTCGGATAGCGAAGACCATAGGCTAAGTCCGCCTTTGGAGAGATAAATACTGCAATGGCATGGGATGGAGGAAAAGAATCCGTAACTCAAGAAGACATGGCATAGAAAGTCTGCTCCAAGCTAGATCACAATGGCACAACCTAAGGTGAAGTCCGCTCATGTAGACATGGCACAAGGCAATGACAAGTCCGCCTTGCATAAAGAAAGGAAGTGGAAAGAACTCTTGAAAGTCCGCATGGACAATGGCAAAGAGTTTGTGAAGTCCGCCTTGCCCAAGGAAATGGAAGGAAACACTCAAAGTCCACCCCAAGGAGAAATGGAGTTGAAAAAGGACTCTCAAAGTCCGCCTAGACCATCAAGAGCACAAGGAAAAGAAAGTTGAAAGTCTGCCTAGCAAATATGATAAAATTTGTCTAAGGCATGGAACATCTAGAGGGGAGATAGGAAATGGAAAAACACTTGGAAAGTCCGCCAGCACTTGGAAGGAGAGAATGGAAAGAAATCTTCCAAGTCCGACCTTGGAGGAAATGTGGAAAAGAAGTTTGCAAAGTCCGACTTGGAAGATGGATGGGGAAAAATTCTAAAAGTAGACAAGGAAGATTGGCATTGACTAAGTATTTGATGCCTCGGAAAATGAAATTTGTATTTTGGCTAAGTGTAAAAGGAAAATACATGTGGAAAAGAAGTTCCAAGTCCGCCATGCCAAAATGAGAATGGCGATAACTTCTTGAAGTCCGCCCTTGTAGTATGGGAAGAAGACTCCAAAGTCTGCCCTTGCAACATGGAAAGAAGTCTCCAAAGTCCGCCATAAGGAATGGTGAGAATGTCCAGACAAGAGGAAAGTCCTACCTTGGCACTTAGTAAAAATGGCAAAGACAAGACAAAGTCCGACCTTGCTCAATGGATGGATGGCACAAGCATGAGAAATTCCGACTTTGCCCAAGCATAGCATGTCCAAACCTTTATAAGGCATGTCCAAGGCAAAATAAAGTCCGACCTGGGCCTAGA